>JAGYYJ010001917.1:0-64347 GCA_019671005.1 Hibiscus mutabilis
TATCCTCTTCTTTTATTTTTTTGCTTTATTCCTCAGTTTTTACATTTTTTGCTTGAAAAATATAACTGATATGAGCTGTAAATTATATATATCTATATTCATTTGCTGGAAAACTAAGCACAATGTAACATTACAGGCATGTCACACTTTTAGTCAGCAAGAGTGAACTTGATAAAGTGCCAGATGGTCCTAAGGTTAGTTGTTTGCACCACTCTTAAACAGAAAATCTCATTGATCCTTCTTAACGTAATATATTTGATTGTTAGCTTTTTTTTAGGTTGTACTAGCATCCATGGCCAGCTTGGAAGCAGGTTTTTCTCATGATATTTTTGTTGAATGGGCAGCAGATGTCAAAAATCTCATTATATTTACTGAAAGGGGGCAGGTGAGTTCTTCACTATGTAGGAATTTAAATTTAATTGAATTCATGCAGATTTTAGATGTTGATAAGCATCTACTTTGTGGCCAATAAAGGTTTATTCACTCAATGACCAAAGGTTTTAAGCTCTTTGTCATTCAACTTGAATTATTTTGTGCTTCATGGTTGTCCAAGTTCCCTCTTTTTGGGGCATCAGGTTTATATGGTAACAATTTGTAAAACTTGTGAACCTGACATGTAATTACCATTTTGTTTGATCAAATGGCTATATTATTTCTTCTTCCTCATAATATATAGTTGTGATACCTTGACTTGTACATGTAGTTTGGCACATTAGCTCGTATGCTCCAGGCTGATCCACCTCCAAAAGCTGTTAAGGTTACAATGTCTAAGCGGGTTCCTTTGACTGGGGAGGAGTTGATTGCTTATGAAGAAGAGCAAAACCGGTTGAAAAAAGAAGAAGCTTTGAAAGCTAGTCTCATCAAAGAGGAAGAATCTAAAACTTCTCTTGTGCCTGATAATTCAAGTGATCCAATGGTTATCGACACTCATAATAAGCATTCTTCATTAGATGGTATACTTATTTCATTTCCCAAAGCTACTCAGTCTAATTGTTGAGGTTTGAGCATTCAATAAACTCTTATTTGCTGTGCATTACTTGTTTTCCTGTGTATTTGAATGGTTAATTCTTCTTCAAATTAGGAGGGAGTTGGGTGGTTTGCTCTTTCACAATAAAGAGATATTCTGACATATATTAATTGATTCTAAAAGGTCAGAAGGTCTCCTAAATTGCTAAAATGCATTTAGATAAATCTTACCTTTGTGTTTCCATTATCTGTGTACATTCTTGCAGTAGAGTCAACAAATAACTTCACATGTTTGAATGGTTATTAACTATATCTCCCTTGTCATTCGACATAGAAGTTCCCTCTGTTATGTCTGTGGTAAAATTAGTGAGGTTTTTTTTAATTTCCATTTGTTCTTGATTATTTGCATTTATTTTATAAGGAAAATAGATTCCAATACTATTCCAGATTGTGATAATTATAATTTCTTGTTATCAATTTGTCTCATTGAGGAGTTTCTTGCCAACCTAATGAGGTATCCTTGTGTGAGATATTCATGATGCATACTGACAGTTTGATGTATCTTTTAGGCTCCCTTTTGTATCCTTAGCTGGTATTTTTTATCTGCTTGTACCCTGCAGGGTTAGGTCAACATGGGAGCAGATTCCGTGATGTTTTGATTGATGGATTTGTACCCCCATCCTCTAGTGTTGCCCCAATGTTTCCCTTCTATGACAATACTTCTGACTGGGATGATTTTGGTGAGGTCATAAATCCTGATGATTATGTAATAAAGGATGAAGATATGGACCAAGCAGCTATGCGTGTAAGTGCCTGCTTCTTTGTGCCATCTGCTTGATTACTTTAGAATGTTATATCATCTGTAATCTACTGATATTTGGGTTTATTGAAACTGTTGTCAATTAATGGAATTTTTTATATATTCATCTCAGATTGGTGGGGATATGGATGGAAAACTTGATGAAGCCTCTGCTAGTTTGATACTTGACACAACACCTTCAAAAGTCATATCTAACGAGTTAACTGTATATGTTGCGATATGGTGCTTTGAATTTCTTCTTCTTCTTTTTTTTTTTGCTCAGGATTTTTATTGTTAACATTGTAATTTTAGTTTTAGTAGTCTTATTGTTTTGTCACTTTTAGACCTTACACCATATTTATTGAATAATGTTCTGTAATGATGGTTTAGGTCCAAGTAAAGTCTTCACTTATTTACATGGACTATGAGGGGCGTTCGGATGGACGGTCTGTCAAATCAATCCTTGCTCATGTGGCTCCATTAAAGCTTGTAAGTTTATTTCTTGAGGCAACTTTTCAGAATTCCTGGTTGTATATTTGCCTTATCCACTTTATGGGCCTTCATATAAATGTTTCCTTGCACAACATACTATTATTTACCATGCATTTATGACATCACCATGCTATCATATGTGGATGTCGCCATCTATTCCCTGGATGTGAGATTTTAATCCTGTGAGATGGAACATGCATGAAATACATTAATAGCTGTTGAACAGTGGCAGACAGCACTTCCCACTATGTATCTATTTAAATATGTCTATTATGCTATCTCATTCTTCCGTATATTTTTTTGTGGGTTTGATCTATTTTATGTGGGTGCATCATCTGTCGTGTATTTTTTTCACTCACAGGTCTTGGTGCATGGATCAGCAGAGGCAACAGAGCATTTGAAGCAACACTGCTTGAAACACGTTTGTCCTCATGTTTATGCTCCCCAAAGTGAAGAAACAATCGATGTCACATCTGATTTATGTGCTTATAAGGTATAACTCAAGAACATGTTTTCGTTTAAGGTGAGGCGACAATTTCAGAAGAAACCAATATTCATTTTCTGACCTTGTGTGTGACATAGGTACAATTATCTGAGAAGCTGATGAGCAATGTGCTCTTTAAAAAGGTAACTAATAGAATTTATCTTGTGATGTTGATAATCATCTTTGAGTTATATTCAATCTTCGTCACTTTGTCTAACATGATTGCAATATCAGTTAGGAGACTACGAAATAGCTTGGGTGGATGCTGAAGTAGGAAAGACAGAAAATGACATGCTCTCTTTACTACCCCTATCGACGCCAGCTCCACCACATAAATCTGTGATCGTAGGTGATCTAAAAATGGCAGATTTCAAGCAGTTTCTTGCCAGTAAGGGTGTCAAGGTACTGCTTTTCATATTTGTTTAAACAAGTTACAGAAAAGAAATGGAAAAGATCTCAAACTTTCCTATTTAGAGTCCAAAATCTCGAAAAGTATAGCCCTCTTTTGATATCTGATGGTGCTTCTTTACAGGTAGAATTTGCAGGAGGAGCATTGCGTTGTGGTGAATATGTGACATTACGCAAGGTTGGCGTTGCAAACCAGAAGGTAAGCAATTTGGCATCTTGACTTGCTGTCTGGCAAGCTAACGAGACCGACTAGCATCCTCTGCATCTTTTACGGACCATGATATGTTTTCTCTTTTTTTTCTCTTTAAATTTCATTGTTGTTTGTTTCTCTTAGGGTGGTGGTTCTGGTACACAGCAAATTATAATAGAAGGCCCCTTGTGCGAGGATTACTACAAGATACGGGAATACCTATATTCCCAGTTTTATTTACTTTAGGTTGTAGAATGAAATATACAACGCAATGGGCGGACGGGCTTTGCTCGTTCTCTCTCCTCCTCGTTATTTAGCAAGCTCCGATATCGAACAACCACTCCTTATCTGGGGGTTTATGGAGGGCAGAAAATTAGCTACTTTGTTTGTTAGTATATCTGATTTTGATTGAATGTACAATTTGTTTACCCAAGTAAATTGTATGGTTTTAGGTTATCATTTGCTTTCCCTTTTGCCTCTTACTGTGGCACTGCTTAGACGGTAGAAGATATGTGTGCTTTCGGATATTTCTTTTGTTGACAGAATTACCAGTAACTCGATGAAAAACTATATGAATTGAGTCGAGTATTATTAATTCAATATAAAAATAATAAAAATATCAATAAAATTATTAAATATTCAAACTTAATGAGAAATATAAAATCAAAAATATTTTTCATTTTTATTAAAGCTATACTATTATATGTAAAATTATTCAAAACATGTGATGTGTAGTCAAGCCTTTCTATTTAACCCTTTAAGGGTTAAGTATTTGGTTTAGGGTTTATGGATTTAGTTTAAAGGGTTTAAAATTTGGGGGTTTATAGTTAAAATTTAGGGTTTAAATCTTATAATTTTAGGATTATGAATTTAAATTTTAAAAAAGAAATATGTATACTTGTATAATTTTATTTACACAATATTTATAAAAAAAGTTACTCCTATTATATTGTCGAGTAAAGTTTTTTTTTGAATAATAGTCACTAAATTTTTATTAAAACTATAGAAGATAACGCAATTATAACGCATTTAGGAAGAATAACAATGTTGCTAATCTACCAAAAAATTTTACAACCCAAAAAAAAAAAAAGTAAATACTTCCACAGAGATAAGCATATAACTAAAATTTAGAAGTTTTCCCGACTCTTGTTTCTATCCCAGCGAGACGCATAATGGGTGAAAAAGGAGTAGTGAGATATTAGCGCTAGGACTGATTACATCAGCAACCAACCATCAATCGAGTGGGGTTCTATCTTTGTAAGACTACCGACAAAACTATAATCAGATATTAGCGCCGTGAAGATTTATGTGCGAGTACCAACCGGTCACCAAGGTATGTTGAAATTATGCCACAATGACAGATAAAACAAACCACATAAAACAACAAAAAGCGTATTACAAGAACAGAAAAAAATACGTGCCATAAAAATAAAAATTCTTATTAAAATATAAAAACAAAAAAATAAAAAATACCGGCAATCGATAACCAACCACCAAAAGCTAATTAACCGTTGATAGTCGGCTAATACAAAAAAAAGTGAAAAAAATACAACGGCGACTTAATTATTTGAGAGAAAAAAAACTAATGCTAAAAACTGTGTCTATTGTCGAGTAAAGTTGAGTTTGTAATGAATTCAATAGACATATTTATGGCCAATCGAATTTGAGTTCGGATTATAATTACGGATGACATCAATAATTTTTATGATGACGTTGGAAAATATTCATATGTGTTTATGTTTAGTATCGTTTAGACTTCTTAAAACATGGTAGAGACATAAACGCAGGAAAAACATAGGAAAATGAATTACTACATACAAACAAAAAATAGAATCAAAAGAAAATCAGATGGTTGGAAAGTAAAGATGAACAGGAGGGAGCTTGCAACGAAACTAAATTTGTAGTTCTAAAGCTTTTAAGCTTTCTTCACATGTATGGAGATATATTATTAAAAAATAATTTCGTTCATAATTATTTATTTTTTTCATAGAATAATATGATTATTTTATTTGTAAAAAAATACCACTAAAATTTTTTTTGATAAAAAATCATAAGTTTATATGTGATAAAATTTTTAGACCTTTAAAAAAGGAGCAAATTAATCAAGTAGACACTAATCATTGGCTATTTAAAATACTAGAAAATAATTTTAGTGAAGAACCATTAAAATTATGGAAAATCAATCCGAGATACTGTAGTATAAAGTTAGAAAATCTCAATAAAATCATAAGAGTAAAACCCATGATCTATACCAAACAAGATATTGATAAATTTGATATTCAAACTAAAGAATTATTAGATAAAAAATTAATAGAACACACTAATAGTTCACATTCTAGTCCGGCATTCATGGTATGAAATCATGCAGAAATAAAAAGGGAAAAAGCTAGTAATGAAACACACTAATAGTCCACGTTCTAGTCCGGCATTCATTGTATGAAATCATGCAGAAATAAAAAGAGAAAAAGCTAGAATGGTTATTAACTATAAAAGACTAAATAAAAATATTATATTCAATGGTTATTTTATTCCAAGAAAAGATGTCTTAGTTAATCAGACTAAATCAAGATTTTGGCAAATCATGCTAACTGATGAATCAAAACTGTTAACAGCTTTTAGTGTACTTAGTTGTCATTACCAATGGAAAGTAATGCCTTTTGGATTATGCAATGCACCACAAATCTTCCAAAGATGGATAAACTCATTTTTTAATAAGTATAAAAAATTTTGTGCAGTCTACATAAATGATATATTAGTATTTTCAGAAACACTGGATTTACATAGAAAACATTTAAATATTATATCTCAAGAATTCATAAAACATGAAATTATATTAAGCCCTAAAAAATAGAGATAGGTAAAACATAAATAGAATTTTTAGTAACATTATCATTAAATGGTCTTAAACTCCAAAATCATATTATAATTAAAATAAAAAATTTCCTAAAAATATTGAAGATAAAAAGCAACTTCAACAAATTTTAAAAATTATTAACTATGGTAGAAATTTCTTTCTAAAGTTGTCTGAAAAAATAAGCATGTCATATGATAAACTAAAAAATAACACTTTTATATGGACTACACAAGATTCTAAAATAATTAAAAAATTAAAATCTGAAATTAAAGATATCCCAAGAGTTTATCTTTCTAAACAAGGAGATAAATTAATATTAGAAACAGACGCCTCAAAAAAATATTAGGGTTGTATATTAAAAGCTAGAACAATGAAAAATTAAAAAATGATATGTGGATACGGTTCAAAAAAATTTAAACCAAATAAAATTAATTATGTAATTTTTGAAAAAGAATTATTAGCCGTAAAAAATGGTATAAAAATTGTTTATATATTTAGCACCATAAAAATTTATAATAAAAACTGATAATCAAGCGATTAAACAATTTCTCACTAATAAACAATACCTAGGAGAATTAGATGGTATAATGAATTATGTACTTTCAATTTTGAAGTATTATATATTAAACGCACTAATAATGTTATTGTTGATTATCTTAGCATGTCTGACGGATAGAGGCAAAAAACCTCTAGAATCATTTGGAGAATGGATGACTGTCCGAAAGAAACCCAACAAAGAGATTCAAAGACCGCATTATCTTAATCAAACATTTGTGCAAGTACAAACTCCGATAGTGTATTATCCTAATTCAGGATATCATGTTCCTTATCCAATGGTAAGACAACCGATTGAAAATAGATCACAAATAGCAGCACCACCAGTAGTAAACCAACTGCATGGTTCTCAAAGTTCTCAATGGTCTCAAAATTCTGACTCAGCATATCAAGCCAGTTATGCTGAAATTATAAAGAAAGCTAAAGAGTTGTTAAACCCACAACAACCTCAAGAAATAAAAGACTTTTATAACTCTTGTTTAGATTTAAATATATACAATTTGGTCAACGAGATATGAAAAAATCTTATCACCAATCAAAGAGCAAACTTTAGAAGAGCTCTTACAAAACTTTCCAAAAATTTAGTTGAAGAAACAACTAAAGAAAATAAATTTTAAGATCTACTATTAAAATCTATTTTATATAGAGATTGAAAAGAGCTTGAACTTAGTTTTCTGAAAATTGAGGAGATAAACAATCTTCTCAATATTTGTCAATATTTTTTGATAATGAGATAACAAATATTATTTTAGTAAAAATATTTAAATCATGCGTGTATAATAAATCTAGGTTTGTTCTCCCTATTGAACTATTTTTTTAAAATAAGTAGTGCTATTTGCAACCAACAAGAACAATTCAAAAAAGTATTTTCAGAATATTTCCTGCAAGCATATGTTTTTGAAAATCATATAAAAGAAAATTTTCTGGTAATAAAACACAGGCTTGATCATGAACCATTTGATATAAGCAATATTGAACAGGAATTTGTAAGGGAAATTACAGTACAATTTTTCTTCTCATTTATTAAAAGATTTTCCAACCTTTCTTAAATCCAAATTATATGGCAAATTAAATATTGACTACTTTCAATATTTTCACTTTGAAATAAGTAGTCTGATTAGAATAGCTGAAAGAGAAAAATTTTATCAGCCATGTCAAATTTGAGAATTCACCAAAGTAATTGGAGGACCCCAGTTACATGTTGCAAACGAAGAAGCAAAACACTTGCAAGACTAAATCGACAAATGCTATAATAATCTAGTTTATTATCAAATACAAGCCGGATTACATCTTAAAGTCAAAGCCCAAAAAATTCTATTAGAACAAACTTATAGATATTGGACTGATGGCAAAAGAATATTTGTAACCTGCTGGTGTAACAGAAAATCAGATGATAAAGCCAGGCAGCTATTAAAAAATTATCGATATGACGTTAGATGACTATCCTTACGAGATAATGGAAGGCGTCAATTGTACATGGGAACACCAGAACTCCCCAAAATCAATCGTCTCCAACAATTCAATGAACCTAGATGAAATAGAAGAAATAAATTTAACAAATACACAAGAAAGCTGAAAAGACAACACATCAGAATGAACAGAAGCTGAAAACACAGCAAGCCAGATGAACATAAGCTTAAAGGGTAACAAAGTCAGATGATACGCATCAGACTTTAAAGTGAAATAAAAAAGAGTTCAGAGAATGAGGCTATAAAAGGAGGGAGCTTGCAACGAAGCAAGACACCTTTTGCTACCTATATCTCTTTACTAAAACTTTATCTTTGTAAACTTTCTCTAATTTTTAGTTATTTCCACTTTGTATCAGTTTTTCATATCTACCATCTTTGTAATATTTCCACCATCTTTACCACTTGTCACGAGGCTAGAGCTCAACCCTAGCTAATCTGTACAGCCTTAGACGCCTTTGACGCTACTTAGTCGATTCTCGCGCCTAAGTCAGCCTTAACCACGCCTTGCGAGTACTCCTGCTCGCCAAAGGCTCGGACAAGCCCTCAAAACTTCGATGGATGCAGAAACTTTAAGCACCAAGGTGGCTACTCTTAGCCAGTTGAGAGGCAACTAGAACAAAGAGTTTTGAGAACCAAAGACAACTGAAAGGGACAAGAGAAAAACTAGAATAAATGCCGCAGAGTCTTGTTACTCTTCTTAAATGAGAGAATGAATGGAATGAAGTGGATTAGAGCAACCCTTTGATTGCCCGATTTCATGACGAACGCCTATGAGTGGGGTAGGCAGCGTGGACAACCGTGACAATTGGCCAATCACGAGAGCGAAAGCTTGTGACGATGGCGTCGCGAAGTTGAGTGGGGGAGAATGTCACATCTGAGAAGAGGCGAGGTCATTAAACCAACATCGAAAAAGAAAATGGATGTCTTGAAATATATAAACGATGGCGCTGCACATCCTATCAGACATGTCTTTTGGGAAGAATGTAATGGTCCCGTAACAAGTGGTATCAAAGCTCAACCTTCTTCTCTTTATAATCTTTATTTTCTCCATCACCACCAACACCGCCACCATCTTTTATTCATCAACATCTTCAACACTATCTCTGCCACTATCGAGATACTGATATCAGAAAATAGGAAACGATAGGCCATACTTTCACGGTAAGTCTTTGGTTTCACTACGAAAAAAACTGATCTCTCGTGGGAAAGAATCATTTGGCAAGCTTGAAGCAGAATGCCTAAGCTAGGGTTCTAGCATGACTGGTGGAATGATCTAACAAGGAGGTGGCTAAATCTGTTTCCGAAGAAAACTCATAAATTAACTTCACACTTTCATCTTTCATGTGGTATATGTCCATATCATGACCACCATACAAGTAATCTTCTTCCATATAACCCCAATTATCATCAGGTGAAATAAGTAGAATTCTTTTCACTGTTGGGAAAAGATCGAGTTGAGATCGAAACGGATTCGTTTCCATCTAAGAACAAGACTTGATCACCTAAAGACTCCATCTCCACTCATTATAATCTGTCGAAATCCGGATTATAGACACGGGACAAGAATGTTCTGTAAGGACAAACTTTGGGGTGGATGCAATGACCAACTAAACAATCTCACCCACGTAACAGTGTATCTTCCCAATCCATATATTCCCCAATGAATCTCACAAGTATAAGATCGCATGATTCAACCAAGTAAAACGTGCATGGAGTTTAGAATTTATAGTTTATTGTTAGAATTTAGGTTTAAAGATTAAGATTTAAACTTAGAGTAATAAAATTAGAGATTTAAGTTATGACATATAAACCCTAAATTTTAACCACAATCCTTAAATTCTAACCTAATAAATCAAAACCCTTAAACTTTAAACCCTAAGCTAACTCCTTAAATCTTAAATTGCTTCCCCCGCTAATGCATGATATAATTAGCTTTCTAAAATTTGAATAATACTTTAAATATATTTAAATACAGATCTTAACTTACTTTGTTAATACTCACAACATTTTGTTAGACTTAACTGGAGGATATGATTAAAAGTGTCCCTTAATGGTTTAGGAGCTTAATTGCAATATTTTAAAATTTAAAAATTAATATAAAATCCAAACATGATATGGAGAAGTTGATGCAATTAACTTGTACAGCTAAAATCTTCAGACATTATAGTTTATATAGATGTTCAGTTACACGATTTAATAATCACTTATTAACAATTCAACACGTGATTTAATTTTGAGATTTTAATTATTTCGCATTCACAATTCTGTGAACACAACGACACCAATTATCAATCGATGAAACGAGACATTAGATCCCAGAAAATTAAATTATACCATTGTAAATACAGTAAAATCAGATTGAGAGAATGTCCTTTATAATGAAGCTTTATAATGTCCGATCTAAATTAATTAATTAATAAATACGTCAAATATAAGTGCTTTTTTTCAAGAGTTAGAATCATGCAAATGTCATTTGTACATTTTTGAACATTTAAAATAAATAAATGAAAAATAAGGAATTTAAAGATGATGGTTTACTGAATGCTCATTTCAAATGAATGGGCTAAGAGAAACTTCCATGCATATACCAAAAGCTTGCACGTAGAATAATAATGGCGGTAAATATAAGATTGAAGAAAAATAAATTTAAAGTTGATACTTCTTCCAATCTCTCATACCTAATTGGAATAAACATGTTCTCAAAACACAATTTCTATCTCAAACAACAAAAACGAAACATTAGCTAAACAAACCTCTCTAGCTGCTCGTAAATGAAAACAGAGAGAGACGAGTAAATAAAGGCTTATTTCTTCTTTTCTGCACCTCCACCATGGGCCCTGCAAGGAGCATCACAAAAAGAAGAATATTTATTACCATTTTCAGATGGCAAAGGCTCCCTCAAAACATAAGGAAATATATACATGCTTGTCTGAGATATAAGAAGATATTACCTCATCTTGCGGAGAACGCTGGACATCTCTTCACGCTTCTTCTTTGCCCTTTTGTGAGTTCCCAACTTTCTTTTAGCTACCTTGAGAGCTCGCTTGTCCTTGCCGACTTTCAGAAGCTCAGTGATCCTCTTCTCGTATGGTGCAAACCCAGCAACTTCCCTGATCAAGCTCCTCACGAAATGGACTCTCTTGCTTGTTTTCTGAATAAAATAATCAAGACCATTACTTCTAGGCCGAAACAAGCATTTTGAAAAGATAGATACAAAGAAAAACAATAGATCTAACAATGGCAATTTACTAGCTTCACCATCTTCCTATGTTGCTCAGACTATTTTTTATGTAATGTGTCAAATGCATATTTGAACAAAAATAGAGATAACCCACCAGATACAAACACACTCCCATAACCAACACTAGTACTTGAATCCAAGCAGCTATTTTATAGCCAATTACAAATAATCAACATATATGAGAACAGATGAACTTACGCCTTTCCGAATAGAGGACGAGGAGCCAACTCCTTCTTGGTCACAACATGACCCTTGTTCAGCCCTACAAAGAGGCCAGTGTTTGGCTGCTTGGTAGCCATGCCTGCTTTGGAATCAGAAAATCAAACATATAAAAGAATGAAAAAACAATACATTCAAGAAATAGTTCAATCATATTTCATACTCGAATTACGGATTACTCCGATTATCAACTCCTGCTTTAAACAGGAATCAAACCCTTCATCTATTGTACTTCCGTCCATGAAAAAACTCAAATTTCACAATAAATTTGCATCAGCAGTTAACCGAAGACAAAATGGCATGAAAAATGGGATTCAAAACTAGCCATAGCACATAAAATCACGAAAAACAAAGCTTGTAAGACAGTATCAGAGCTGTTAATACCATATCAGCTAAACAAAACCTAAAAATCAACGCACAGCATATTACGAACACAAAACAAGAAATTTCTATATTACTGCACATACAATCAAATGGGGGCAAAATACTCGGAAAAATATACTAAAAAGGTGAGGGGGATGATAGAGATCATGAAGATGTACCTGCGGAGACGGGATATGAGGCTGATCTAAAAGAAAATAGGGTTTTGGATTCTTGATATAACAAATATATTGACTGCTAAACCTAGGTTTCTAGGGTTTGTAATATGGGTTTTGGGCTGAAAAAACCCTAAAAATAAAGGACAAGAAGAGAGAAGCAATGGCTCGAGGAATTGACCCAACCCAAAATCTCTTAAAGCCCAATTACTTTTAGAAAATCTAGCTTTTTACTTATTTTCTATATTACTGCACACACATTAACGTAGATAATTTATTTCCTAAATTCTTTTCACTACGTTAGTTATAATTTAAATCATTTTTTCTCATATTAATTTGTACGAATAATATATTCTAGCTGTTCCACGACGTTCAGCGCCGCTTCCCCCAACTTTTCCACTCAGCTTTTGGAACACTCAACTTTTGCTATTCGTCGCCCAATTTTTTCACTATTTTTGCCCTTAACGCAGCTGTTGAAGAAGTTAAATTTTTCAGCTTCTCCCCAACTACTGCTTTTCAGTCAACCCTGTAGTTTAGCAGCAGCACCGAAGGGGCCCTCAGTGTCACTATATTCTAGCTGTTTATGAAGATGATCCTCTCCGGGAGGATATGGGATCAACCCTGATTGGTTAATTCTCAGAACTCAAGGACAGGCTCCTCGCCATTAGCCCATTAGAGGTCTTAATTTGGAAAAAGAAAGTGTTTTCTAAGTGCTTTTGGATAATACCAATAGAAGACTGAAAACATTATGGTGTTTGTGATGAACAACAACATTCATTGATTCATTTATATTCATTTTCCATCAGATTGGCTTGTCACAAGTCCATTCAAAACGAAACAGAATTAAACCATATGGTTTATACCCATAATTGGAAAAATATTATTGCAAATTCATCTTTATGGCTGACGCCTGGCAGTATCAAAACTGGGTTCTTGCCCAGTTCCAAAACTTCTTAAAAATCTTAAAAGATCAACAAATCTGAACAAGGGATTAGGCTCTTCTCAGACCAGGAATCAAGTGCTTCGGCTGCTAGTTGTGGAATCCGCAGGAGCTGGTTTCTTAAAAGAACAAGAAGACTTGAAAGCTTCGGTCTGAGATTGACATTTGACGTAGTCCCCGTTGTTTTCTTGCAAACACTTCTTCAAAGCCTCAACGCCGCATGGTGACTGTATCTTCTTCACTCCTTTATCGTCTCCTTTTTCGCTCATCTTCTCAAAATCCCCTGTTTGTAGGTTAAGAAAGCTATGGAAACGCCAGGAGAAAAGATAGTGAAAATGAACATGGGCTTCTTCTTTTTTTAAAAAAAAATTATCCTGGGCTTATTTAAAGAAAGTGACAAAACTCAAGGGCTTAGTTAGTATATTAGCCTAAGAAGACAAATCAACACTATTATTAAACTTTTTTAATTTGTAAATCTAGGAGGTAATGAGTCAGAAAGCGTTTATCTAATTGTCTGTCGAACCAACGAGTGTTTATAGGAAAAAGAGTTCTCGGAAGATTCAGGTTTAATTTTAGGATAAACTACACGGGAGATCATCGATCTTTTAATTTTGTTAAAGTGACCATTCAACTATTGATATGGTCCCAAATATAGCCGACAGCCGTTAAAACCTAACGGAGAGGCTGACATGGCAGTTAACAAAAACTTGTGTAATTACACATTTAGTTCCCGCGATTTTCATATTTAATCAATTTAGTCATAGTTTCAATTTAATAAAATAAATTAATTGAACAATTAGTCACCACCTTAGAAAAATCAAAGAATTGCACAAATATAGTTGAGGGGAATTGAACCCACATTTCCTTGGATGTAGGGGGAAAGCCTGTACCACTGGGCTAAGCACATATTTATAACATGAAACACAAAATTTAATATATGAGTTATATGATTGTTAATGCCATGAAAAAATAATTAAATGTGATTTTAGGGGATTTGAACATCTAACCCAAAATTTTATAAACCCTGAACCCTAAAAATTTTATAAACCCTAAAACCTAAAAATTTTATGAACCCTAAACCCTAAAAATTTTATAAACCCTAAAACTATAGTTAGTGCATGATTTAAAAAATATCTAAACCCTAAAAAGTATAGTTAGTGCACAATTTAAAAATTTATAAACCTTAAACCCTAAAAATTTATAAACCATAAACCCTAAAAAATTTATAGACCCTAAAAATCTAAAACCCCTAAACCCTAAAAATTATACACTCTAGAACCTAAAAATTTTATAACCACTATAAACCCTAAAAATATGTAAATTCTAAACCCTAAAATTATGGTTAATGCATGATTTAAAAATCTCTAAACTCTAAACCCTAAAAAGTGTAGTTATACATGATTTAAAAAAATTATAATCCCTAAACCCTAAAATTTTATAATCCATAAACCCTAAACCTAAAAATTTATAAACCCTAATCACCTAAACCCTAAAAATATATAAACTCTAAACCCTAAAAATTATAGTTAGCGTATGATTTAACTTTTTATAGACCTAAACCATATACCCTAAAAATTATAGTTAGTGCATGATTTAAAAAAACTCTAAACCCTAAATCTTAAACCCTGAAAATTATAGTTAGTGCATAATTTAAAAAATTATAAACCCTAAATCCTAAACCCTAAAAATTATAGTTAGTGCACGGTTTATGATTTTAACTTAATTAATAATTTTTAGGGTTTATAATTTTTAGGGTTTATAAAAATTTTAAATTGTATACTAACTATATTTTTTAGGGTTTAGATATTTTTTTAAATCATGCACTAACTATAGTTTTTAGTGTTTATAAATTTTTTAGGGTTTAGGGTTCATAAAATTTTTAGGTTTTAGGGATTATAAAAAATTTAGGGTTTAGGGTTTATAAAATTTTGGGTTAGATGTTTTTATGCATCATAAGTATGTCATGTTCGAATCCTCTAAAATCACATTTAATTCTTTTTTCATGGCATTAACAATCATATAACTCATATATTAAATTTTGTGTTTCATGTCATAAATATGTGTCTAGCCTAGTGGCAGAGGCTTTCCCCCTACATTTAAAGGATTGTGGGTTTGATTCCCTTCAACTACATTCGTGCAATGCTTTGATTTTTCTCTCCAATCTCACCACCTGATTGGAGGAGGAAAATAAATTAATTTAATTGAATAATTTATTTTATTAAATTGAAACTAGGACTAAATTGATTAAATGTGAAAATTGCAGGGACTAAATGTGTAATTATACAAGTTTCTGTTAACTGTCACGTCAGCCTCTTCGTTAGGTTTTAATGGTGGTCTCCCGTATATTAGTTGTTATAAAATAGTCACCGGTTATGTAAATGTTATAGAATGATCATTGAACTATGTAATTGTTATAAAATGGTCGAGTATCGTTATACTCCAACTTTTTTGTAGTTGATTTTAAGATTATTTGTTTCAAGAAAAATAACGAAGGAAGGAATGAATTAATGGCTCAGTGTTCATTTTGTAACAGAATCCAAAATTTAATATTTATTTTGTAATAAAATTTAGGCAAAATAATAAAAGATGCCCCAACGTTTGCATGTTTTGTCATTTGGCCCCTTATTCTTTTTTGGTGCAAACAACCCTCTATGTTTTAATTTGGTCCAAATATGCCCTTGTTGATGGAAACTACTAGTCAACTAACGGTCAACGGCTGATTCTGACTGAACTTGCCACATGTTCATATCTGTTGACGTGGCATATGCCACGTCAAATTTAAAAAAAAATTATTTTGTTGTACCATTTTTTATGGTGACAAGTGGTTGACTATCATGTTGACACGTGGTAAAAACGGATGGTGACAAAAAGTGAATATGATGTTGACACGTGGCGAGTATGATGCTGACATGTCGGTAAATCTTAAAACGTGACAAGTTCAGTCAACATCAGCCGTTGACCGTCAGTTGATTGGTAATTTTCATCCAACAAGGGCATATTTGGACCAAATTGAAACGTTGGGTTGTTTGCTCCAATAAAATAAGGGGCCAATTGACAAAACATGCAAACGTTGGGGGCATCTTTTGTCATTTTGCCTAAAATTTACAGTTTAACGTTTATTTTATAATCTTTTAAAATTCAATGTCTATGAAGACCATTTTGAAATAGATCGGTGACTATTTGTGAATTTTACCGTGACTAAAAAAATAACCAACGCCTTAAAAGGTAAAGCCAGAGAGGAGCGCCAAATTTGAAATCTAACCTAACGGCTATCCCCTTTCTTTAAAAGTTTAACCCACATTAAAAATCAAACTCTCCAATTCTCTGCAAAACCCAAAAATTTTCAACGGGGAGAAGAAAATTCCAGCGAAGAAAAAACTTGTTATTCTACTATGGAACCAAACCAAGGTCGAAAGACTCGAGTCATAGCGAAAATCAAAGGCTTCACAGATCTAGAACCGGAAGCCTCTGGAAAGTGGATTTCAGTTCACAGACCTAAGGGAGATGAATCGGGAACTGTTTCCGTTTCCTTTGGAGATGAATCGACAAGGTAACAGCGATATATGCATATGTATTTTAAATTTATTGCGGAAAGCAACAAAAAGAAGTTACTAATGTTTTTATTTTCATAAAAAATATGATAATTTGCAGTCGGAAAGAGTCATACGAGTTGGATTCTTGCTACGATCGAAGCGAGGGAAATGATTTGATTTTTTCGAGGGAAGTAAAGCCTCTTGTTGAAGATGTTTTTAATGGTTGTAATGCCACCGTCATTGCTTATGGAGCAATAGGCAGTGGAAAGACTTATACAATTCAGGTCAGTTAACTTGTTTTTTCTTCTTTGAATTGCTATTAGGTAGGATTTGGGAATTTAGATTTCAAATTTGGATTTAGATTTGTCGGATGCCTCTTAGGTACTGAATTTGAAATTTTTAAAGAATTTATGGATTAGATAAATTCATGCCTTTTATACTTGTATTATATTGAAATCCAACTAATTTACTCATAAGTTATGCATTTCATTCTTATAACTTATATAGAGAATGAAATCCAGACCCAAAATTTTAAATTCATGCTCCCAAACATATATATATATATATATATATATATATATATATATATACATATATATAAATTTGAGAATATTTAAGTATATTGTTTTAAAGAAGAATTTTTTTAATTTTGAAGGGTTCGGAAGGGAAACCGGGCTTAGCGGCACTAGCCATGACTGAAATCCTTTCTATGGCTGAGGAAAGTGGCAAGTTAATTTCCATATCATGTTATGAGATTTTGAAAGACCATGCTTATGATCTTTTAGATCCAGATAGGCATGAAGTTTTGGTATGGGAGGATGTTGCTCGTGGTAAAATTCAACTTAAAGGGCTTTCTCAGGCAAGTTATAAATCTATGTTGTTTTAGAAGCAAAGTTTCTCTAGTGTGTTTAGCTTACCTTTTGTTTAATTCATTGGTTCATTTCTTTTTGTAGATTGCTGTGAAGTCTATTGAAGAATTTCAGAAACTATATTTTTCGAGTCAAAATTCACATAAACAGCATCTTTCGAGTCAAAATTCACACAAACAGTCCCAGAAGATGATAGCTGAACCTCATCATAGAAGTCACAAAGGCTTAATCATTCATGTGTTTCGGGAAATGAATCCGAGGCTCTTCCTCTTGGGAAGATGAACTTTGTTGATTTGGCAGGTCTCAATTTTTAATGATATTGTCAATCATTTTGTTTTTGGTATTTTTTTTCCTGTTATGGCTTAAAATTATCCATTTTTATATTCTAGCTGTTATTGCATTTACCAGGTTACGAGGATGGCAGAAGGAAAAGCACTGGTGGTGTTAATCTCCTGGAGAATAATATAATTAATAAGTCCATATATGCCTTACATAATGTTGTTTATGCCTTAAATGCCAATGACAGCCATGTCCCTTATCGTGAAAGTAAACTAACTCGAATGTTGCGTGACTCCTTGGGAGGGACAAACAAGATTTTGATGATCACTTGCTTGGTGAGATTTTCGGTTTCAGATTTGTAACAAGAACTTTTCTTTTCCCAAAATTTGTTTGCAACTTACTTTGACATTTTAACTTCTTTGAGTGTAGAATTCATCCTTTTGCCAAGATTCCTTGTACATGGCAAATTTAGCTTCTCGTACTTGTAAAGGCGCCAATAGGATTATACCCGACTCCACAAAGAAAACTAAAAGCATGGTAAGACCTATGACACTTTCTTCTTCTAGCAAGAGCCGTTTACCTGGTAGCCTTTCTGCAACTGCGGCAAAACAGACTGGAACACATGTGGGACTTTTGGGAAACAAAGCCAATGTTAAGGCATCAGCTATCAAAGGAAGGTACTTGGTGATATCCTCCCACTTGCTTCAAGCTAAAACATTTTAATTATCATTGTTGCTCTTTCTATATTGTGTAATCTTAAGGTTTCATTTTTTTTTCTAATTTGAAGGAAACTTTTTGATGAAGCATGCCATTCAACCAAATCAAAGAAGGCATCTCAGAAGGTATTCTTTTTTTTTTTGCTCACCTCACACTTTAAAGAATGAAGCATTCTGGTTTCTTCCAATCTCTTTTACATAATTTGCATGAATAAATGCAAGATTTTACTATTTTGTATAGTTAAGAAAACAAGAACTTGAATATGATGAAATTAAGGTTCATTAAATAATAAGCCTCCAAAATCCAAATGCAGGAAAGCTTACCATTAGAAATTGTCTCAACTGTTTCTGAACATGCCATACCGGAAGAGGTAACATTTTTTGTATTCATTCTATCTGGTGTATGCATCTAAGAATGTGAATCGGTTTCTGAATTTTTATGATTGGGAATATGTCTTTTTTTTGTGCAGGAAAAGAAATCTTCATGTATTTCAGAAGCAGTAGAATCTCTTACAGAGGTACAACTCTTTCTTTAAACCTTTCAGTTTCTTAATTTTTAGACTCCAACATTTAGAACTGTTACTAAGTTCATATCTTATTTCTTGTACATAATCACTCCCCAAAGAATATATTAAAATATGTTTTTCTCTTTTTTTATCAATAATAATTTACAATACTTAAACAAGATCTAGCATAGTTAAATATCAATAATAATTTTATTATTACATGTTTAATGGTTTCATTTTTTTTTATAGGATCATTATCCCTTGCAAGCTTTTAGTGCAGAAGAAAATGATGTGCCATTTAAGGCTAGTACACAAGAAACCAAGTTACTAGAAAAGGTGATTAAATTGAATTTGTGTTTAAATGCTCAAGGAGATTAATTACTATTGAAATTGTTATTTGATTCTTAAGGTTAATGTGACTGATGAGAATAATTGTGATAAAGCCACTCCAAATATTGATGGCAATGCAGAATCACTTTCTTTTGTTGGAGCAGGTATATATAAGCATGTCAAATTGAAAAATCAATTTCATAGACAAGAATAAGGATAACATTTATTTTGAATAATTTGTTTTGTTTTTTTAACAGATCAAACATAGATAAGGAGAATAACCTTGTATTTGTCAACAAGGATGAATCACCACCAATTAGCACACGATTGCAGGAGTTGTCTAAAAATCTGAAATTGTTTTTTTCCTCAACTCCATCATGCGTAGAAATTCAATCAAAGACTGATATTTCAATTGACAATCAAGTATCAACAGAAATTTTGGAACCCCAAACTCCAAAAACTCCAGAACCAAGATTACTGGATAATGACAAATCAGAAATTGTAGATAATAGTTGCAGTTCTTGGAAAGCATTCAGTGCTCGTAGTTTTAGAATGAAGGTAGATTCTAACGTATTAAAATCTTACTATTTATTTAATTGCTTAATTGTTTTATTGATTATTTTCTTTTGTATTACAGAATTCTCTTGTCGATGAATATCTCAGATTCTTAAATACAGCTAGCAAGTAAGTACATTTTTTGAATCTTCATACTCTTGTAACCAAGCAACATATTGAAATATATAATTCTAACTAAACAAGTAACTAGCTAAATGCATTAGTTGTATAATATGATATTAATAGAGAAAGTTTTAATTTCAAATAACATTATTCATTTAAATTCTAATTTGTTTTTATTTATAAACTAATGTAATTTTTTTTTTTTCCACCAACAGAGAAGACTTGAAAAGATTAAAGGTGAGAGAGCATATAACAAATAATCCTAATTTGATTTGCTATTATTGTAATTAAATTAAATTTGAGTTTTTTTATATATTCAAGGGAATTGGAGAAAAAAGAGCTACATACATTCTTGAGCTTCGTGAAGAATCTCCAGAGCCTTTTAAGGATGTAAGCACCAACATAAACAACATTGAATCAATTTCTATAGATTTATTTTTTTTAATTTATTTACTCTACTAGCTAAAATTATTGTTTACAGCTTGATGATTTGAAGGAAATTGGAATGTCAGAAAAGCAGGTAGTTTTTATTTTTATATATATAATATATAGTTGTGTGTACATATATATAGCTTAAATGTTTGTTTTGTGTTAAATTTGTTTGTTCAGATTTTTTGATTTGTTGTTTATTTTATATTCAGATCAAAGGAATTATGATAAAGGAAATGGGAGGGCTCTTCAGTTAGCCTTTCAAGGATGGATTTCAAGTTTCAACAGGCAACTTGAAGTTGCCAAATTGTAAAATTTGTGCCCTTTTTGTTATTGAGATATTTTCCTTTTGCAGGCTTTTCAATTGAATGTTCTCCTTTATATACAATGGTCTGACATGAAGCTTGATGTTTGTATTGATTTCAAAATTTTCTCTTCATCTTTCTGTTTCTCCCGAATTTTAAATGTCTTGTTGAACATAAGTTTTTGTTTGTTTGGATAAAAAAACGAAATTAAGCTGAAAAAATAGCACTGAATTATTATGATTGACATGAGAAAAGACAACAATTGACATCTTTAAGACAAGACAATAGTTTGGATTATATGGTACATCTAAAATTACCTGGTGTTATGGAAGTAATGCCTGCATTTCTGGCAGCATGCGTTTAACATTTTGAGCTCTGGTATTGTTAGTGAAATTCATTTTCAGGAATTGCCACGGCCAACAAAAGTGCCTCAACTTACGTCGGCTCCTCTCTTTGCCCTCTACTTTTTCTAATTGTTTCGTTAACTCCTCGATCCGCTCACAAAGTCCTATTGCTCTGTTGTCGGCTAGCTGCACAGATCGCTCTGCAGCTGCCTGTGCAGCTATAGCAGCAGCTGCAAGTTCTTCTTTCAGCTTTAATTTGCCATTGGATATTTCCAGAGCTGCCTTTGTTTTGTTCAACTCTTGCTTCAAAATGACAACCTAATCAAACATCAATGCTGTTGGATTTTATCTCAATAAACTCCAATTAAATTCAATTATCTATGTCATTTTTAAGAGTCTATCTAAGTTATAAATAAAGATTATCTGAAAAAATTTACTCATTTTTAACTTTTAAGAAATACAATTACCTGATCTGGATTAGATAAAATAAAAAGATAAAATAAAAATTGCATCCATTCAAGTTTTGGTTCATATTAGTAGAATAAAAGTACATACCAGTTTGTCACGTTCTTCAACCTCTTTTTTTCCAGCTTCTACTTCCAACTCGCAAGCTTCCCTCCATCTAGCAGCATCTGCTTCAGTTTCTTTATTTCCGTCAAGAGTTCATCGACCTTACAAAGATTGAATTTTCAAGAAAATAATAAAGGAAGCAAGTACAGATGAAGTGAAAAAAAAGTGATTATGAGTGAAAAGAATAGAACACATCCAAAGGAAGTAGAAAAAAGTATATGTTGCTAACATTTTGAGCTAAAAACATCTCCCTGCCTTCCAACTCTTTAATGTACAGTGTGTTTTCTTCAATTTTTTGAGCTTGTTTCTCCGTAAGACTCTGCAGTCGCTCACTATCGGACCTAGTAGCAACAAAACAATAGTTGATAACTACAAACTTTTTAGCGAAAATAAGAATTGAAAATAGTTAACAGGACTACAGTAGAGCACAGATTCATAATTTTTGCATCTTCCACAAGAGGCACATTGATAAAGCTTTATTTACATTGCATCCTTTAAAGTTATAAACTACAATCAAACAATGCCCAGATTGTCATCAAAAGTAAAATATTAGATAAAGAAGCACAATCAATTGAGTTTGGATATGAGTATGTCTCCTATATGGGTATGTTCATTTAAGTTTTCTCATGTATCTAAAGGATCATATTCTTATACTCATATCAGAACATTTGTTGGACGCAAATGCTTTAAACAAATGAAAAATTCGGATAACATAAGCTATAGCAGAAAAACACTAATGAAATACCTAGATTCCTCCAAAGATCTTCGTAACTGAGAAATTTCAAGTCTTAAATTCTTCATTATCTTTTCCACTGTCGAGGCCTGTCGAAGACAAAAGTTACGTTGCAAGACACTTTGCTTGTTGCAAATTTATCAATGTATAGTACAGATGCACACATGAAAATTAAACTTTCAAGCCACAACAGAAACAAATTAACGGATCTTGAGTTCTTGACCAATATGAATTTTAGGTTCAATTGAACGCCTAAATTGAAACATCCATGTGAAGCTACTATGTCAATGCAAACAAGATAAAGTGAACTTCAACATACCAGGCTAACAACCTCCTCTTCACACTCACTATTATCTGATTTACTCCCCGAAGTATTAGTAGTAGAGGCCATGGAACCGGACCTCTCGATGGCTTGCTCATTGCTCCCACTTCCCATCATAAACCCGAACCCGACTCTTTGCAACCCCCGCTCTGCAATATGTAATAATGCCACCTCTCTTTTGCTCCCCTTTTAACTTATTCAAACTCTTCTCCACTGTCTCTTTCTCCACCAATGCGATCCTCAACAAGCTATTGATGTCGCGGTTCTCCTCCGTTAAGCTCACGACGCTGCTCTCCAATTCCCTCTTTTCCTTCTTTCTTGCTTCCTTGAACTCATTTGCTTTTGAGGTAGCTTCACTCGCAAGTTTCAAAACCGTGGTAATTTCTCTCGAAAAAACCCTAAGTTCTTCATCTTCTAATTCCATTTTATCGGTCTCACTATCAACATTCTCCATCACTTCCTTTTCATCGTTCAAAACTTCGATGAGTTTGACCAAATTTTCCTTCACCGACCGGATTGAATCCAAGCTTTTTACAAATACCTCATTTCTGACTTTAATTTCGGATTCAAACTCTTCGATTTCCCTTCTAGAAACTTCAAGCTTTTCCTCGAGTTCTAGCTTTGCTTTCGAATCTTCGTCAATCTTTCTAATGAACCCTTCTTCGTTTTCTCTCAAAGTGACGTCGAATTCCTCGATTTGATGCCGAAGAAAGTCTCGCTCGAGTGACAACTCGTGGACTTTCTCCTTTAAAGCATTGGTTTGAGCAATTGCTTCGTCTCTTTGTTGCTGGAGGAGACGCAGATTCTCCTCCGTGGATGAAGATTTGGATTGGAGAGCATGGTAGGAGTGACGTATAGATTTGAGTTGGGCGAGGAGATCATGATCGGAGATCGGTGAATCGGTGGAAGAATCGAGACCGGTGATAGAGATTTCCGATGAAGGATCTGCGGTGGTTTCCATGGTCCATAGACAGAAGAAATTAATTTAGGGATTGTGGTGAGAAAGGGACATGGATTAGGCATGGAGGGAAGCGAGTTTCTTTAAAACTACCAGTCAAACGGACACTTGAAAGAAGGTCAGGTGGGCGAAAGAATACGTGGAGACCGGATTTTGGCGGGGTTGGTTAAATGTCACTATGTTATAGATTCGGGTTAAATCCGTATCCGGAGTTTAATTTTTGGATAGAATTTTTTATCAATTTAAATTGTGTACAATAAAATCATTATACAATAGTGAACAAACTCAATGTTATTTAATTTTTTTTAAATTTAAGAAGACCAACAATATAAATATATTTTTAGGAGAATAAATTATAATTTTATTATTACTTCAACTTAAAATTTTTGAGGTGTCGTACCCCACCGGTCTCTATTAAATACTACCTTGGTACACAATAATTCAACAAAACTCAAAATTGTACCTTGTTCTTCTTCAAGTTTACTGTAACATCTCCAACCCGCAAAATTAGGCCTCGAGCCCAACCCAAAAATCATGAAGTTAACATTTAGATTTTGCCCAAACACCATCATTCTATAAAATTCTTTAAGTTTAAATATTTGTCATGAACAAAATAGTTAAAAACATTACATGGGAGCTCCAATTAAAAATACATAATTGTAACAAATGTTTTTTCTCCTTCGAGAAAATATTATAAAAAATGTGTTTCTTTACGATATCAAAGTAGACGTCACCCGGGGACCGAGATGACGCTCCTAGCAGAATACCGTAAAAATTTTAAAAATGGAATGGAGTCACCACAAGCCACTTCGGTAGGCCGGACACCGTAAAAAAATAACCAGAGATTTTAAAACAATTGGGTTCTAGAGTCGGTTACGCGTGAGAAAATATTAGCACCCCCACAACGCCCAAAATTAGTACCGCGTCGATTACATGTTGCCTTTGCAAGAAAAAAATGATTTTTAATTAAAAATTTAATCCCAAAAAATGATTCTA
This sequence comes from Hibiscus mutabilis, assembly GCA_019671005.1. NCBI lineage: Eukaryota > Viridiplantae > Streptophyta > Magnoliopsida > Malvales > Malvaceae > Hibiscus > Hibiscus mutabilis. The sequence goes on from JAGYYJ010001917.1 coordinate 24,722, forward strand.
AGGAGAACATTTCCTTGTTTATGAAAACCAAGGAATATGACACATGAATGAGTCATGATGTCACTTCCTAACCGGTATCTGAAATAAAGTAGAAAATATTCCCTTAAATTGACCAGGTTTAAAAAAAATACATTCGAAATAAATAAACAAAAATATATATGGGTATAATGATATAATATATAAGATATAATGCACATATATTATATAGTAAAAATAATAATGTACATATATTTTGTAGCATACTAAGTATATATTTATACATATTATAGAAAATATAATAATATTATATATATGAAAATAAAAATAATCATAAAAGATAATGATAAATATATTAATATGTACATTATAATATAACAATATAATATTATATACTATGTACTTATACTATGCATTAATATATGTTACTATATAATATACACATATATACTATTAAGATAATAATATATACATATGTATATAAATACAACATGCATAATATAGAAATATATATATATATAATATACTATATGTAATAAAATATATATATACATAATAATAAAGATAATATGTTAGTATAATAATAATAATAATACTATAAAAATGGTTGAAAAAATAAAAAAAAAATAAAAAATTGAAGAAAAAAAGACGAAAATACATGATATTCGAAAGTTACAGGGACCAAGAGGATAATTCTACCACGCGGCAGGCCCAAAATGAAAGCAACTTTGGGGCGGAGGGACTAACCATGTAATTGTCCAATAAAAAACTGGTTAAATTAAATTTAGGGACCGAATTGAAAACATTTTAAAAAACAGGGATTGATTGAGTAATTGTCCCATGCGGAGGGACCAAAAATGAGATTTCCCCATTTTAAAAAGACGTGGATCCTTTAGCCGGGTCAGGTTTATATGTGGGTCGAGGGGCTAAACGACGTCGTTTTGGGCCTGGTATCTGACGCCCAAAACGGCATCGTTTTGAATATGATATAAATATAAATTTCCCATCAAAATTTTCATTTGATCCTATATCCCAACAAAAATAGAGAAAAGCTCTCAACTTTCTCCCCCTTTCTCGGTCTCGGCCGGTCACCGGCCTCCTGAGCCCCACCGTGGAGCGCCGCCACACACGGTGGTCGGAGATGTCGAAACAATCCCTGAGGTGAGTTTTTTATTCCTGATTTCGAATTTGGGATTATTTTTTTTTCAAATATGCCCTATGCCCCCTAGATCTAAACGAAACCGAAAGGTTTTAAATTTTTTTTACCTTTTTGTATGAACCGGAAAAACCTCTTTTTATTTCAACTGAAAAGCCCCTTACATATATTCGAACCCTCTTTTTTCTTTGAATCGAAACAACCCATTTTTTATATATTCGAATCCCCCTTACATATTCAGTTTGTATGGATTTTATACCCGAAAGTTTACAATTTTCATATTTCAAAAATAACAATTTGCTTGTTAAGTCTCAAATCTTTCCTACAAGTTATTTGGAGTATATTAGGTGGTTTTCTACCAATTTTACCCATTATCAACTTCCAAAACGTGATTTACCATTACAGGTTTTTAAAGCTCAAGAACCCTAACTTTGCTACTCATGAACATAAACCAAGCAAAGCAATCATCTTATGAGGCTCATGAAATGTAGGCGTCAGAGATGTATTGACCTTTAGCAAGAGATTCCCGAAATGAAACTTCCACCAATCTCTTATCACCTTTCTTCTTGGTCCAAGCTTCCAAACTCAACCTCTACCAATTCCAATGATGCTTAACTCAAAATGGAGATCTTTTGATGCTGATAAACTCTTCCTTGATGACCAATCCGAGATTCACACTCCACCACAACAAGTTTCCATATTTTCTTTGTGTTTGAGGAGGGAGTTTGAAGAGGAAATAGGTAAGGATGAAGATGGGGACAAGATGACTTCACCCCTCTCTTACCTCTGCAGAAAATAACCAAGGTCATTAGCCTTTTTCTCCCATTTATGATTTTACCATACTACCCTTCCTCAAAACCCAACATAAGCAAAGCCCAAACCCCCCCCCAAACAAGCCCAACAACACATGGAGGCCCCTTATGTCCCGACACGTCGGCCCAAGACTTATGTCAACGTCCATTGCTGACTCAAGAAATCCGGGTCATTACAGAAATAGTGGTATCGGTACGTCCTTAGCCATATTGATACCCTCTTTGCATTTCGCCTGATAAAGGCTATCTTTCACAAGTGGGTACCGATATTGGTCCTCCCAGTATCGGTACGTATGCCTTGATTTTAAATTCAAGAGCTTGAATCCCTCCTTTAAACACCCCTTAACCTTGAATTAATCCTACAATTTATGGAAGGTCTATTAGGTGGATTTTTACCAGTTTTACACCCTTTCAACACCAATTTTAGGATTTACCATGGATGAACACAAGTTCTTATCCTAATCGGAAACATCATATAATCAAGCAAGCATCACATTGATGATTTCCAGGAATACATAAGAGTTAGTAGTGTACTAACCTTCTTTCCAAAGCTAGAAACAGCCCTCACCTTTCACAAGCTCAAGCCTTTCTCTTCCCTTAGTCCTTGGAGGTTTCTCGCACCTCTTTCGCTACAAAAAGAGGTTGTAAACCACATCACAACATTGCTGGAAATTAAAGATAAAAAGGGAATAATTTTAGAACAAGAAATTGAGGTCAAATCTCACAATCCCGTTCTTCCTCTTCAACCCCACAGTACACATATTTTTCCAACTTTCACCAAATACAACCATTCATGCATTGGTAGACTGATCGTTGCAAGATGTTCAACTTTCCTCAAACTCAAAATCTGAGAATCCAGCTCTAAACAGCAAATATTCAACCTTTCTCTATGGGGAAAGAGTAAGGGGTGGGGTGCAAGTGTGTAGAGAAGAAGAGGGATGTATGAGACAAAGTGATATCACCAAACCTCCTTTTTACAGCCCCTTAATGAATTTTTAGCCTTTTCCTTTGAAATTAAAAGAATAATTTACTTAATTACCCTTCTTACTCTTCCATACACACAAGCAAGGCCTAACAACTCCAAAGAATCCATAAGGAAGCCCACTAAGCCACCAATGGCCCGACTTCTCAGCCCAACACTAGGACCCAAGACTCGGGTTAAGCCGACCCATAAATTTTGAAATTTGGGTCGTTACATTTACTTACTAATAATATTAGCATAAATATGATCTTTACTATACATAAAACTTTAGTAGTTAGCTAGTACATTCATAATTCTTTTGTATATCAATAATGTATGCATTGCCCCGACGAAAGTGAAGAACTAAAATCGTATTGACCTTAATGAGTTAAGTTGGTATTTGTAGTGAATCCATCTGTTAAATATTTTGGCATTGTGATATCTGTTAAGTAGTCATGCGTAATGATAATAACTCCCATTTTTTCTGGTAAATGTGATACTTTTTGTAATAATTAGGAAGATTATTGCATTGTAGAGGTAATTTTTATGAAGTCGAGCAAAAATAATTAAGGATAAACTACATGATTAGTCATTAAATTATGAAAAGGGTAAACTACATAAATAGTTCTTCGACTATCAGGTATTTTTTTGTTGAGTCTCCCGACTATAAAAAGTTACAAAATAATCCTCGACTTAAAAACTAACAAGTTGGTCTGGTGTCGTTAAAAATTTAACAGCTAATGGCAACAGTTAACAAAAATTGACATAAAATACATTTAGTCCTCTATATTTATACATTCAATCAATTTAGTCATGATTTGAACAAATCAATAAATTTAGTCATCTATATTTACTCGTTCTATCAATTTAACTCTCCACTTTGGCACCGCCTCCCTGTTCCGACGATCCTTTGTCTGGTCTTCGTTCTATTTGGCGACCCTTTCGTTTGACTCTCCTCGCTTGTCCGATCAGCCCACACCCTTCAACACTCATCCTCGTGCCTTGCTCACGCATTCCAACAACCCCAATCCTACACACCAACACTTTGTCAAGGGCCCACTACCCTCCGATCTAATTCGGTAAGCCTCGAATTAAATGTGTTATTATGCCAATTTTTATTAATTGTCATGTCATTAGCCGTTAAAATTTTAATGACACCAGACCAACTTGTAACTTTTTTTTAAAATTAGGGACTATTTTGTAACTTTTTACGGTCAGAGAACTCAAAAAAAAACGACATATAATCGGGGGACTGTTTATGTAATTTAATCTTATGAAAAATTATAGTTTTAGTCACAAGTATTTAAAAAGTTACAAAATGATTGTTATAATTATCGAATTGTTACAAAATTATCATTATATTAATCAAGATGTTATAAAAATATACTTAAATTTATTAAATTATTATAAAATAATTATTAAATTTTATTAAACTATTACAAAATAATCATAAAATTATAACACTATTTTTAATATCTAATAATTTTTATAATAATTTAATAAAAGTTTAATTATATACTTTAATTTATCAAAATCTAATCTCATAATTTTAAAATTAATAAATCAGATTGGATTCCGTTTCGGGCCTTGTTTCTCAAGTTCACGTCCCTCAACCATCGCTTTGCCACCAAAACTGATCCACGTCACCTCTTCATTTTTACTTTTCTATAACTGTAATTCCTCTCTATATTTTACCCTTTTTCCATAAATTTACTGTTGAAAAGGGTTCCGGTTTCCACCTTTATATGTTTTTTCTCTTACAATTTTGCTGCCTAGAAAACTCCTTTTCTTCGGCAACAATTTTCTCGGTCGATCTCTTCCTTGTTTTTTCTCGGTGATTTTCCTTTCCTCCAAACATTCGCCAATCCCCTGCTCCTCGACTCTAAATCCTTGCGATCGCTTAAGATTCTGTCTCTCCTATAACCAATCTCTCTCCCTCTCACTCATTAACTGGTACGTTAATCGATTACTTCACCACTTCGTACATGTTATTTTTGCTTTTTACATTCAATAACGTGCATTTATCACAGATCGCATGTATCGAAGCCCTAAATGTTTTTTTCGTTTAATTCGTTTTAGTTGTTTATTAGTTTTATGTGGAATTTAATTGTTAATTCGTGAAATCTGTTGTAAAATGGAACTTGAAAGTCGGATTTTGAATTTTACGTTGGGTGAAGAATGGAAAATGGGCAAAACTAAGTTCAATGGTTATATTGTGGCTCAGTAGAAGAAGGTTCTAGAAATTCGTGTATAGAAATTCGTGTATCTTTTTTTGGAGGACTCAAGGTTCGGAAAGTTATTTATTTATTTTGTTGTACATGTGGACAGTGGTGATAGAACTTTGTTCTTCTGCGATCTTTGGTTCTCATTGTTATTGAGTCATGATTTGGTTAATCTTTTCATGTAATTAAAATTGATACATATGCTACCTGCATATGGAGTTAGGCGTTAATTTCTAGGTTAACTGAATAGTTGTTTTGCTGTGAAAATTTTGCTATAGGATGAGTATTCAGTTCCATTGTTGACCTTGTTGGCATAAGTTGTCTGCTATTTTATGATGGCTATGATGCTTTGTTTCGCACAATGTGATAGTCCTCAGACCTTATTGTTATCAAGAATTGATGGCTCTATATGAATTTATTACTTGAGACATTTCTGTATTTGATCTTTGCATTTGACTGTCATTTCAGAAATAGTAAGCCAATCAGACATTTCTGTCTAGCTTCACCCAATGGCAAGCAGGCATATATTTTAGATGGGATGATAGTTGTAGATGACACCTCTTGATATACTATTTTGATAATTATTGAAGCAGGCAGATGTCTTCACTATTATGTTCATCCCTGGATGTTTGGTTGCAACTAACATGTGAACACTTTGATTCCAGTGGAGGCACATGATTGTATGATGATATTTATATAGGCGGGCCAGGGGGGTGGAAGGGTAGTATCAATTTTAAACATTGTCCAGTGCTCCAAATTAAGTAAAATGGCGTAGATGCAGAATGAAATCTACCTTTTGGGATGATGAGTGGTATTATTAGCTGGTTATTTAATCACCCTTCTATCTAAGTAATTGACTGGCTATTAAATAGATTGATTGGATTAGCATTCTTTCCTGAATCATTGTCGAAGTACTGTGACTCACCAACGGATAAGTCATGCACTTTAAGCCGTTTTCAGGATCTTAATTTTTTCTTTCTCCCCTTTTTGTTGCAGTGGCATCTCTGAATTAGTAGCGGTTGTGCTCTATTTGCATGTATAAAATGCCAGTTGCAAAACTCAAGGCAGCCGAATCTTTAAATGTAATGAAATCAGAGGATCCAAATGATTCGTTGGATACCTTCATCAGACAAGCCATTGGAAAAGAACCTTCCCTTCCCTTCTCAAGGGCTGGGGACAGCCCGGTTCAATGGATTCAATTGCTTCATGCCTTAGATCAACAAGGTACTTCTAAATTATTTGATGGATTAAATCATTTTCCTGGAAAATACTTTGTAATGCTACATTATTTATTGATTTTCTTGCCTATATCTATTACAGATATCCCTGGTTGGCCGTTACTCACTCCTCTGAAGGTGCAGACACAAAAGTGTGATAAGTGTTCGCGAGAATTTTGTTCACCCATTAACTATAGAAGGCATATACGTGTGCAGCATAGGCTGAAGAAACTTGATAAGGTTTTCAACTTCTTTCAGAATCTCTCCCGCAATTTGTTTTTCTTCTGCTGCTTCATGATCCTAGCCTCTTGGAAAATTGAGATTTGTCTTTCCTTATATATTTTATTTGTTTTTTCATCTCTTCGGGTTCCTCTAAAAGATGTTGTTTTACATATTGTAGGATTCTGCTAAAAATAGGGATCTATTAGCAGCATTTTGGGACAAGGTATACCTCTCCCTCCCCTTTCCTCTTTTTCTTATACATTTTAGGTTTTCATCTTTTTTCTTTCCTACATTTCTCATTTATACTTCTTTCCAGCTTTCAGAGGATGAGGCGAAAGAAATCTTATTATTCAAGGATGTGTTGCTGGAGGTAATTGTTTATTTTTTTCTCGGCTGTTTAATTCTTGTTACATCATTTAGTAATAATTGTTTATAGTTTCTCACCTGTTTAATTCTTGATCCGTCATTTAGCAATATTCAAATGACATCTGGATCTGGTTTACGACCGTTGATATATAACTTGCTAACATTACCTTGTGTCCAAATGGTTATTTCTCACCGGTATAAGCATGCACATGTTGCATGGATTATTGTTTTCATTTGTTCTCGTCTCTGCCTCCTAAACAATTGCTTCCTTGCTAACTATACTTTCCAGGGAGTTGCGGGATCTTCAGTCATAAAATCATTGACTACACATGTAAAGAGTCCCCTTTCTGCTTTACAACAAGTTTGCTTGAGAGCAGGTTCTGCTCTTCTGGTAAGGAATGTATTTTCTTGTTCAATGTTCTGTTTAGATCTGCAAGATGCTATTACTTTCTTATCCTATGAATTTCACATGTCCTAATTCTTTTCAGGACCTCGTGCAAGCTAGACCTTCAATATTTCCAATATCTTCACAGGAGTTATTTAGCATCCTTGATGATGCAAGTGAAAGGACTTTCCTTTGCGGTGCAGCCATGTCAATGCAAAAATACATTTTTGATGGGGAAGCTGGAAAGATTGGTCTTGAAACCAAAAACTCGGTTGCTTTTACCAGCTTCTTGGTGGAACAGAAATTGGTTCGTTTTTCTGCTCTGTTATTTCTAGGTTGCTTTACTTCAAAGTTTTCATGCATACACGTGTATAATTCGGTGGCGGAAGTAGCAGGACTGCTGGATAAGCACATGAACGTCACATTTTTATATTCTTTCATTTTTTATTTTATTATAAAAACAAATTATGCTTTTATTTTCAGGTTACAGCTTGGCTTGCAGATAAAGATGCTGAAGCTTTGAGGTGCCAGAAGTTGCTGGTGGAAGAGGAAGAAGCTGCCCAAAAGAGGTGCATATCACTAATTTTCCATGTCTTAACAGTTTTTTTTAATTGGGATATTTGACTTGTGCAAAAAGGTTAGGGAATTTGAATTCCCATCTTTCCCTATTTTTCTACGAATTGTCTTTGAGTATTTATGTCTAGGAGGAAAAAGATCAGAAAAGCATCTTGAGTAATTTCTTCTTTTCCTTGAGTGTTCAGAGTAAACCCCACCATGTGGTATAGTTAACATTTTGCTTTCAAAAGATGTAACACAAAAGGGGGGGAAAGTGAAGTTGTTGATAAGAAATGTTTTTGTATTTCTTGAAATTAAATTTGTAGGAAGAAAAGTGCACAGCTGGATAAAAAATTTAAAATTGCAGAAATCATTTTTCCATTTCAACAATCAACATCTTTAAGTAAACATTCACCGGAGAAGGAAAAACCAGTTCTAGTCTTCTAAAGTTCAGTCTTACCCTGTGCCTTTTAGTTCCTAGATACAACCTCATCACGTGATACAGTTTGGCAGTGGTAACAGGGTAGGTCCTAACGTTTAAGGATAGGCTTATTGATTATTGAATTGCATGTGTTTTCTTCGGATACAATTCTTCAACATTCTTATAGAAGGAGAAATTGAAGAAACTTTTAGTAGTTGATTTATTTCCTGATCCTCCACTGTAGGCAAGTTGAGCTTCTTGAGAGAAAGAAACAGAAGCAGCTTAGGCAGAAGGAGCAGAAAGCAAAGGAACAAAGACACTTCGATCTGGAAGAAAGTAAGCAAAACATGGATGACTCGTTGGAGGATAACACTCCCGCTGAAACATCCAGCCCTTCAGCTGTTGATTCTGATGGACAAAATCCTGCCGTATCAGATGATCAAATTCTCCCACCTGTAGAACCCATTAATTTTTCCAAGCTGGAAGAGGATGTAGATTATGAAATTCAGACAGGGTTTAGCAATGGTTATAGGGATCCAGGAACTAGTCAGAATGTTGAAAGACGACTGGAGCAAGTTGGTGGGCGTCGCCGTATAGTTGTTGCTCGATGGCAAAATCAACATAATTCACGAGGGGTGTTTAATGGTTTCCATGCCAGTCAGAGTTCTCATGGATTCAAGTGTGGAGGGATTAATAAGCATGGAACAAACAGGGAAAGGTTTGGTGCAATGGGTAACGGTATTAAAATTTGGAGCCAAAAACCTAAAGCAGTAAACAAAGGGGAGAGTTTGAAAGTTAGAGAAGAGAAACAAGCAGCAAATCAAGTGAATCAAAACAAGAACCATGAGCTTTTGATTGGCTCTATATCTGTCACGATTGAGAATTATAGCCATTACGATGGACAAAATCCAGCTGAAGCCCATGATAGGAGCCCAGCTGAGTGTCAAGTACCAAAGAACAATGTTCAGGAGAAGTCCAGCAAACCTGATCCTGTTCAGGGTGTTACAAACCGATCAACCATTAAGTTTTGGAGGCCAGTGAACCGACACGAAAGCAAAAGTTCACAACCAGTCCAAAATGGTGTTAGTGAATTTGAAGTGGAAGTGATTGCTGGAAAGGATGGAGTGCATAGCACTTCCAATGAAAACTGTTCAAGGTCCTCTTCGACAGATGGTGGTGATGGTGTCGGAAGCGTGAATCTCTCTTCACCGCATTTTCAACCTGAGAGCTTGCAGTTCGGCAGCGATACTGCCAAGGCCATTCTTGCTCAGAGTAAGTTGGGATGTTTGATCATTTTTTCTATAAAACTCTATCACTACGGCCCTGATGTCACTGAATTAACCTGTCTCTCGTAAACAATCTGACTGACTTTGCAGGGTGGAAGGAAGCTATCGCAGGCGAACATGTGGTATTGGTTCTCTCCCCAAACCTTGACCCCCCAGGGTGCTCTGAGATTGAAAATGATTCATTAGAAAAGTTGATTGTTAAGGCAAGGGCGACCGAGGCTTCAACTACCGGACCTGCCCAAGGCAAGTTCAGAAGGAAGCCTGAAAATGGTGCGAAGATAAAGTACATTCCGAAACAAAGATCTGCCACCTAAGAGGTCAGGTTGGAATTTTTTGTTCTTTTCTTGAGGTATGCACAGTTTAGCGAATCGCAGTTATATTCTTAGCAGAGGTTCCAGTTTTACAAGTGGTGGTCTGTCAGAAAACTTGTTGGAAAATGTTTTTTTACCATTCGGTCGTTTTTTTTTTTCCTCCTTAAGGTGGTATAGCAATTTGACTAGTCTTTTCTGGTTCTGCTAATTGCATAATTGTCCAAATTTTTGCTGTAATAAATTGGGGTTGTTGCTATTACAAAGGTCCTCCTTTTGTGGTGTCAAAAGTGGAGTTTCCATCTTTTGTTTTCTTGCGTCTGTTCCCTGCAGATATTTTCCCATAGGAGTAACGTTGTTATATAATGTCAAGCTTTTTAACATATAAATCTTTTAATATTTTTGCTTGATTTCTCAACTTACTTTGCTCTTGTCGAGTTGAGATAAAAAAAAAATTTAGTCTTTGAATATCATCAGAACATTTCTCAACTTGGTCTTTAATTTTTTTTTGTTTACATTAAATTCTGAACTTAGATTTTCGTCATTATAATGATGCAGTACTCTGATTTATCATGTCAAGTGGCATAATATTCCTAGAAATAGAAAAATAAATTGTCTAATTCAATAACTTATATATATTTATATTGATTTTCCAAAAAAAAAATCCAACCGTCTCTCTAAAATGATGATGACTAATTGACTATTATCCAATCTAATGGTTCATGACTCTAAATTTATTACTCTTTGAGAAGATCATTTTACTCAAGTTATTCAAATCACGTTTCTTTTTGTTTTCTTTAATAATTTTCGAAAACTAATTTTAAATGCAAGCTCCTTTTAATTTAAATCAATCTCTTAAGGTTAAATGAAAATTGCGCGGAAAAAAAAACCTTCGTAAGCGATTGTAATTTGCGGTGTCAATCCATGGCCCGGGAATGATTTTTTTTTTTTTTTTTTGTGTGTGGCCATGCACTAGAAACCCTCAAATATCAGAATCGATGCATAGATGTTCGATGTTTTTGCATTAAAATATTATATAAATTTAAATTTGAATATTTTAATGTATATTCATACTCATTAAAATTAGTTTTATTTTTACATGCAGCAGACTTGAATTCGAATATTCTTATCTAAATTTGTTTTATTCTTATGGATTTGGATTCGTATATCCTAACTTGTTATCTAATTTTCAAAAAATAATATTTTATTTGTTAGGATTTGATCCTTGTATTTACGAACACTGAGTCTGTCCAATTAAGTAATACCTAATATGGAAATCAGTTGGTTATCAATTTATATAATTCATTTTGAAAAGTAACATGCCTCCTTAAAAACTCCTTCAATACCAACCATGCAGATGTCGAATATCTGACAGGAAAAAAGAGTACCTAAATTTTATTAATATTTAGTCCGAATTACAATCCCTAAAATTTCAGCTTGAGGACATCATCAAGAAAAGACAAAAAAAAAGTTTAGCTTAAGAGATTTAGGGTCAAACAATTTTGACTGCAATGTGTGTATGTCTTATCAAAAAGTTAAGAAAAAATATAAACATATGCTAATTTAAGATTATTAAAAAATAAATAATTATAATAATTTCTCCATTTTGTCAGAAAAAGAAATCGAAACTGTCTTACCTTTGTATTTGTCTACCTCCTCCACTTCTATATCTCACTATTTTCCCTTCATAGGTACACTCTTCCATCTTGCATTAGTTCATTGATTCTTTATCTTAAAATTATCTAATTTTATCAAAGATATCTAATTTTGATTTAAAATGTTTCTGAAGCTTAAACAATTCCATATCTTTTTGTCCAATTTGAAACTTCTTGATTGATTTTTCTTTTTTTTAATCTTTAAATTAATGCTTGGTCGATTAGGAACTGGAATTCTGAAGTTTAATGCATATTTTCTCTCTGGGGGCCTAAACTAAATCAATTCTTCAATTTCCAACTCTTATTTACTTTATTTCTTTTCCTACATTGGGATTTACATGTTAAAATTCAGGCCAAGTAAAGATGATCAGTTTAGTCTGGTTATCGGATTTAGGCAAGAATGTACAAACAGCTTGGGCGGTTTGACAATGCCGACATCGCCGCGGCAGCCGGCAGTAAGATTCTCAGCCTTGTGCTCGGTCGTAACCACGCACGTAAAGAGTATGTATTTGATTTGCCATTGCCAATATGTCATTGATATGTGAATGTATGTTGAGCATTTTTCCTTTTTCTTTTCCGGAAAAATAAACGACAGTTCTCAAATTCCTGGAAGTTGTTCATTATGAAGTTGTTTATGGCTTTTTTCATGTACCATTGTAAAATAATAGTGTTCGATACCACAACGCTTTTCATCTGATACTGTCGGTTATAACCGCTGGCAATGTTTCGAAAGCTCATTTGTACTATCGAGAGAGACGAGAAAACTTGTTATCAAGTCTGTTGACATTAGTCCCGAGTTCTATCCGTAGATAACCTTTACCTCCAGCTTGAAAGCTTTGAGTGGAATAACAAGGAACAAGAAGGCAAACAGATTGAAGCACCAAAGCAACATATAACACACAGCAGGACTGTTCCAATGTAGGCTCCTAATGGATCCTGCATACTTGAACATAAACCCGAACTGGAACCGAACAAAACCTGTTTGAGAAGGCCACTCCGTCCATGAAAAACTCTACCAGACAAATGAAGAACATGCGACACTGCTGCCTTTATGCCTAGTTTATCACCCTCGGGAATCCCTTCAAAGATGTAAGCCACGGTGAGCTAAAGCTCGACAATAGCACCCCATGTGATGTATCTTGTTTATTGGATCAAAAACCAAAGTATCTTTCGGGGGGAATTTTCCGGGGGAATGCAACTTTTAAAAGCATGTACATGTAGATGACAGAAAAAGATGCAACACCGATCCCGTGACTGCTTCAGAACAAAACTTGGAACCCCCATTCAGTTCCTTTAGCATGTGTACAACTGTATTGGAACCTAATCAAATAACTGTTCAAAGCTAATGAAAAGTCAACTGGTTCCCTTTGTATGATGATGTTAAAGAATATCTAATTCTTGCAGCCAAGACCTTTGCCTATACTCGAGAAGATACATCAGCTCGCCGGAAGCCTGGAAACGAACTTTTAATGAAAGCAGTTCAACCAAGCTTTAGTTGAATTTACAAACTCAACACTGAACAGATTATGCCATGTCAACTAACCACTTACAACATCGAGATACTAATTTTCCAGGAGGAGGTTCGCCAGAATAAATGGTCTATCAAACATCTTACGGAATCAAGTTGTTGATGGCTTTATCGTTCACAAAGCATCGAGCATGAACTCCAATCCACGGCAAATTACTTATCAGTCACCTCTCACCAGCCACCTCTTCAACCGTACTCCTAAAATTTCCATTATGGTTCCTTATCGAAGGATTTGTCATAAGACCCAAAGGACATTATGATCAGTAAGCCTTCAGAATTTAGATAATAACACTGGCTTGGTCGGGTGAAGGGGAGCTGGGACTAAGATTTAGTGATGGGCACATCATAGCATGACCCTTTAGAAGCTGCCGAGAAACACGACCGGCCAATACAGACTGTCCCGGTTCCCCATGAAATGGTCTTCCAATTCCTCAACTATCATTTTCTGATAGCACTAGTTCAGAAACTATATTAGACCCTGGTTGCAATCCACGAAAAATGTCAAGATTGGTGTCATTATAAGAGGAGCCACTGACATAAAGACCATTTGGGGGCTTTGGCGTGCTTCCAAGAACCTCTTGCAAGTTTGCTGATTGTATCAGATAACCGAAAGGAATAGCACCAGTCCCACCTGTCAAAGGTGTAGATGAGCCCGAAATGATCCGTGGGCTAGATATGGGAGAAGGGGACATTCTTCCATTTGGGGGATTTGGCATGCTTCCAAGACCCTCTTGCAAGTTAGCTGATTGTTTCAGATAACCGAAAGGAATAGCACCAGTGCCACCTGTCAAAGGTGTAGATGAGCCCGAAGTGATCCGTGGGCTAGATATGGGAGAAGGAGACATTCTTCCATTCAGATGTTGTGGTGATCTTGAATGCAAAAGAGGGCTTCCTATGGGTGAAACTCTAGACGAAGGAACAGCAAGTTGCTCCGAGTCCAAGAGGGTATAATTCCTTGCTTGGCCAATGCCCTGAGAGGTCAATGAGCCGGAAAAAAATAAAGATGAGTAACACGTGAAAGTTCACAAATTAAACATGCATAACAAAGTCAGGTCACAAACACAAACAAGCCTAACAACATAAAAGTCTGCATCTAGACAAAGCTGAAATATAAATTCAAATGAGAAAGTGAGAAGTCGGTAAAGTAAACTGTTATCTGCCAAGTGCCAGTGATCAAGCATTAAGTTACAACATGGCTAAGACATAGAGGATACCGGGGAACTGAAATTGGGCATATCACAGGCAAGATGATGTTTCTGCAGATCATATGACATTTTTTATCAGGCCATGGTTCACACTACAGGTCCATATTACAACCGGGTGACTTGTCTCAAGACAAGGAATTCAAAATAAATTACTCCAAGTTAAATAATGAGACCACCAGAGCAGCAGCATCTAAGAATAGACACGGGGATGATGACCCAGCTAATATTTATATAGAAACCGATTCATTGGTTGTTGCCAAACGAACCTTTCTAAGGTAATAAATGGAATGATATAGAGCACAGTCTCAACCTAATTACAAATTAGTTAAAGCAATATGAGAAAACTACCATAGCTTTCACCGCATTTGTAACACCGGAGACGGGATCTGAAGGCTCGGGATCTGGAATAGACCTTTCCAAAGGAGCAGCATATTTTACAAATGGGTGATCTAAAAGCTGAGCCGCGGTAGGACGATGTATTGGGTTTCGTTGCAAACACTGGCGCACGAAATCTTTTCCTTCATCTGAGAGGTAATCTGGAATGGTTGGAAGTTCCTTACTATTTCCAATCTTGAACATAGCAGCAACCTGACATGCAAACATCAGACAAATAGAAATAAAAACTTCAATTAGATTATATGCGTGAAATTTTATCTTTATACACAGGAGAAATATTATGAAAGACTAATAAACAACTCAAAATTTTAAAGTATCATGTCCTTGCTATTTTTATAACTGACCCCTTCATATTGACTCCAAGGAGGTTTTGTCGTAGCCATTTCCAAAACAGTGCATCCAAGACTCCATATATCCACAGCAAAGTTGCAACCACTTGAGTTCCTTATAACCTGGGGAAATGATAGAGCGGAAAATTGAGAAACAGTACAAAGAATATTTCACAGTTGAAGAAAGTTAAAACAAGATAAGCGATGGATTTCCCCGTAAGTGATGGATTCGAACTTGAAGTAACCCTTAAAACCGAAGAGAAAATTAAGTCTGACCTCAGGTGCCATCCAATACGGGCTTCCTTTGAACGACAGTGGACATGACTGCCCTGCAATCTGGAAAGCATGAGTTTTATAAGTAGGAAATCAACTTGAAGAAGAAAGCCTAATCATTGAATAATAAAGAAGCATAAATGAGTCAATATAATCTCCACAGCCTTGACTAGCTCAAGTTTTATCTGATTAAGTTCATTTAAAACAAAAACGATTAACCCTGCACTTACATGCTTTGCCATCCCAAAATCTGCCACCTTAACGCCACGACCATTAGGATCTACCAGTATGTTTGCTCCTTTAATATCTCTACACAAGAAATAAAGAACAGGATGGTGAACAGTATTTCCTTTGCTTGTGAAGCTATCATTAAAAAATATTAAATAACCTGATTCACCTGTGGACAGTAGAGTTTGAATGTAGGTAAGCAAGGCCAGACAAGATCTGTTGAGTATAACTTCGAATCGCTGGCTCACCAAGTTGCCCATACTCCTGGAGAAGCTTATAAATTGACCCACCAGATACGTACTCAAGGTATATGTAAAGCCTGTCATCTAACTGTAAAAAATTATTCCGAAGTTCCGTAAGTGAAGCATAATAATCCTTGCCATTTTTTCCTGAGAAATTGCTTACCATGTTATAGTAAACTTTAGTTAGGTAAGTTTACGTGACCACAAATATAGTTCCCAAAAGTTTATTAGCATTATATGATTCCCCATTTCTCAATATTAAAGAGCAATGCTTCCAGATAGAATCCTTTTTTCAATGGAACTTTTAAATATCTTAAAGATCAATTTTAAAATAACCATAATAGACAAGATATGATTCACCATTTCTCAAAATATAAAGAGCAACTCTTTTGGATAGAAGTCAGAACCCTTTTGATCTGTAAATGTTTTAAATAACCATAATAGACAAGATATCAAGACCAATGAACAAACGAGTACACACCTTTTCGGACCCATAGTATTGCACAATGTTCGGATGCCGTAAACAGCTCAATAAAGCAATTTCCTGTCAGAACAATGAGAATATGAATTTCTACCCTACCTATAACCAAATTAAAGCATAATAAGGATTCGAGAAACATATTTTTCCGGCATCAACCGTACAACCAAAAATATATATAAAAAAAACAGCTTACCTGCACTAAATGCTTAGTGCTTTCTTTTGACTTGGCATCATCTGAAAATAATATAACCTCCTTCATTGCGCACATCTCACCACTTTCACTGAAAAAAGATGGAAAACAAATAGTAAATAAACAAACCGCATTACTGAGTAATATTTCAGAAGGGAACAAAAGAAGAAATCCTTGGATGCTAACTTGTTTAAAATCAAGTATGCAAAAGGCACTTGTAATAGATAAAGCATAGTAAACACTGAATATTTACACAGCTCAATATAGACTAGCATAAGGAAAAACAATGTATACATGTTAATTTCTTAGTATAAGAGATGTAAGAAATGAAGTTATTTTTTTGGAGTAGCATACCTGTTAAAACCGACATAAACATGGCCAAATGTGCCTCTACCCAGAAGCTTTCCTTTTTTCCACCGTGACCCGGGCTTTACGGGATTCTCGACCCTTGCTGGACTCCGTGGCATGGAGGGAGATGTTGCTGCTGAGTTTGAATGAGAGAAAGGAGAAGAATTAGATATTGTTATAGGAGGAAGGGGCAATCTATGGCTTTGTTGTTTCCCCTCATCATGCCAGCTAGTATGTGACTCAGTAGCCGTTCCTGCCGATCTAGGATGAATAGGAGTGACAGCACCACTATGTACTCTGGAACTGGGACCAGCACTGATCAACCTGGGACTTGGTATTGGAGAATACTCAGGGCTGCTCTTACTTTGTTGCCAAAATAGCTGTCCTGACAGATCTCCACCCATTGAATTATGGCCAGAATTGTAACCTGAACCAGGACTGGAACAATGGCCAGATCCAAGTAAAGTGACATCTGTATAAGTCTTCCCTGCCCAAAAAAGAGAGTTCATGACCTGCTCTGTGCCAAAAGCTCTCATTGGGCTTCTAGAAGGACTTGACATGGAGCTGTCAGGAGCACTGCTGAAAGCACCATAATGTGGAATCTGTATATTTGGAACACGTTTGCTTAAATGTCTACTTTTAGGTGATTTCGGGGAGCTACTATTACCAAATAATATATCCGGTGTGTTTGCTTCTGTCGAGTTACATTGGATGCATGTAGAGTACTGGTCCTTGAGCATCAAACTTCAGACAAAAACAAATTGAAAGGGATAAGTTTTTAGCAAACAAATGACAGAAGATAACAAGTAAAAATAAAATACTAAAATACTATGTTTGTACAATAATAAATCCTCAATGCAAGCACCATGCTTAACAAGAAACGGGCAGGCTCACCTAGAACGGCCGCTAGCCGCAGTTCTAGTCCCATTGTTGTAATCAGTTGCCAGGGGGATATGATGCTGCAAGTCAGTGGGATCATCGCCTTCGGCAGAGCCCCCACTTGAAACTGAAGCAGTAGCATAATCTCCATCTAAGTCGTTAGGATTTGGCCTACAGCGTATGCATCCAGGTCTAGGGAGAGGCAGAAATAATGATGACTTTAAGCCTTTTTCTGGCCTTGCTTTTGTTGAAATGCCAATTCCAGAACCTGTACGACCCACAATTGCGGGATGCAGATCAGGAAGTGGAAGCGGTTGAGAATGAGGCCTTTCAGCCAAGCTTTGACACCTAGAAACTCGTTTAGAAGACGAAGGAGAGCTTGATTCTACTCGGGGTTGAGATCCCTTTTCTGAAGTTATGTCACTACAATTTCTTCTCAATACTGCTGATTTACTGTTTGGTTTACCTTCAGATGGAGTCTTAATTTTTAGGCGAAAGGTATCAATGAAACTCTCTTTGCTCGTCTTCTTCTTCGATTCTCTGGACGATGACTTCCCCCACCATGAAGGCATGTTTCCAATTTCAAAGATCTACAGTACTAGTTGGCAAGGTTTTCTAAAGCAAATCCATTCCAAATATCATACTAAAACTCTAGACCAATATAAGATTCATATATTAAATCCAACATGGATTCCCAACAGAGAATCTTCGGAAAAGTCTGGTCTATGAGCTGGAATCCAGCAAGCTTCACAAATAAAACCAGATGCTAGAATCTGCAGAAAAGAAAAAACAAGAGTAGATGAGGGACCACAGGCTTAGTTTCTCTCAAACATATTCGAGTATTATGCTCAACAACCGGCGGAAGTGTAAACAAAAATTAAACTACTTTAATTACTTCGACAAGAAAACATATCATTTACATTTCTAAGATAAAGTGATTTGTTCATGTTACGGCATGTTTGTCTAGCTTCTAAACCAATAACGTTCATCGCATGATATCCTAAATTTCTTAATTAGTGGTATTGACTCCAAGGCAAGCATGCCAATAAAATTCAGAGCAGATATTATTATAGAGCCGAAAGTCCGAAACCAGCCTTCTTAAACCTCGAGTCTCTAGTGCCTTTGGCTTTAGGGTTTCTCAGATGAACCCAAACTACCAGGTTCTAGCTGATTCACTTCTATTCATTGAAACCTCTAAAAACAAACTCAAATTCACATCTTTTTTTATAGCCAAACAAACTCAAATTCAATCCCTTATATGCAACAAGCATCTCTCAATATTCACAAGACAACAAAAAAATCCAGGATTGAGTGATTCTCAAACTTTTAATAGTTTAGACTGTGAATTAATACTTCAACATTTTCTTTCCCTCCTCCATTTTCCGCGAAACCAAACAAAGATATTCAATCTCAAATCTGCTCAAAAAGCGTGAGTCACAACTCACAAACCATACAGATCTGCAAACAAACTCCAACGAACACCAAAATAACTGAAAGTGAATGGCTAATAAACTTGCGCAAACATCAAAGAAAACAGAAAAGGGAAAGGAAACTTACTTCACATCACATGCTTGGAGTTGGAGCTATGAATCTGAACTCCAACACACTGATACAAGTCGCCGTATTAATTTGCTTTACAACATCCAATATTCCGCCAGCTAAGAAGCAAAAATCCAAAACAATTTTAAAGTTCAAATAAAATAAATCTAAATTGAAAATCCAGATATTTCAAATATTATATTTTTTTCAACTTTCTTTGAAATTTGTAAGCACTGTTAGCAGATCGCGAAGAGAGATAATAGTGATCGAAATGGAGAGAGAGAAAGAGAGAGGATGTCTGAGGCGAAACTGACGGAGTTGTCTTGTCTGAAACGTTGATTTCAGAGTATTATAAATAAATATTATTAATCATAAAATTGATTTTTTTTTAAATGAGGGTAGAGTACAATGGTAAAATTTTAATACATGTTAGTGTAAAATTAATTTTATGTAAATTAGTATATTTACACTATAAAATTTTAAATTTCTAACTCTAACCCTAAAAAATTAAACCTCACACTCTAAACCCTAAATTATAAACACTAACATTAAATTCTAAACCCTATAACGTAATCTCCTAAACTTTAAACCCTAAACTAAAACTCTAACCCCTAAAACTAAAAGGCACGTATTTACACGACCTGTATATCAAATTTTTTTCTAAAGTACAATATAGGTCAATAAACTATGTTCAAATAATTGCTTTGATCACTAAATTTTCAAAAAAAATATATGTCATTAAATTTTAGACGTCGCAAATGGTCAGCTCAATGCTACAAAATGTTCATTAAATTTTATCAAATTATTATAAAAGATTATTAACTTTTATCAACTATAACAAAACTATCATTAAACTTACTGAAGTTTATTATCACTATAATGTCTCATTGATTATTTTATAATAGTTTGATAAATTTGATGTTCTTTAGTAATTATATAAGTTCAATGACTAAAATGATCATTTGAGCATAGTTTAGTGACTTGTAGAGTACTTTACTCAAAATAGTAGCACAAAAATTTAATCTCAATGATTTTTTATATATAATTATCAGTATTTAATTTATTAATTCATTGAAAGAAGGATTCTTTCACTTTAATTTATTTATTTACAATATCAATATTTAAATTTTTAATATTATTTAAAAATCTAATATATTATCTTATTAGACCGATTATTATTAAATTTGGAGGAGATTAACTCCTTTAAAATATATAATTTTGATTCCCAAGGTCAATTATTATTTTTGTTTATTACTACCATCTTATTACGACAGTGTGTAGTAACTATCAATGCTTGGTTTCAAAGGCTTAGCCGGTTCAGCCTTCAATTCTAGAGGTGGCTGTGTCTGGCTGACTGCCGATCAAACTTTTGGCACCAGGTTCTAAGAGCGTCTCTAATCTTGTTCATTTTTTATACCATTTTATTAAAATAATGTATTTTAATTACTATTTATTCTTCAACTTAACATTATATTATAATTTGTTATATTATTATTTTGGTGTTATCTACAGTGTCACATCATATTTAATGTGAAACTGTATTAACACTAAATTATTTTCTTTTTTTATTTAATAAAAAAATTGCACCATATTATTTCTTTTTCTTTCTTTCTACTTATTTTTTATTTTTTAATTAATTAATTTGATAAATTAAATATTAATTTGAGTAAAAATTTAACCTTTCACAATATAAAAATAATCACGAAATATTCATAGATTAAAAACTTAAGTAGAATATAATTTTTTAATAAAACACATTGCATCATAGATTAATTTTTAAATGTCCAATAAATTTTATATATTAAAACATAGATTGCAACATACAATAGATATCGTTAACAATTTAACATCATAATAAATCATTTCAACTTAATACTCAAAAAGACATGTTCTTAAAGATATAATGACTACATGTATTATCATGCATAATATGATTGTTGAGGACGAACGTGATCTCAGTGCAAAGATGGAAAATTGGAGGGAAGTAGTTGCAATATAATGTTGAACTTAGGAATGAATTAATTGAACATTTGTGATGACGATTTTGTAATTTTGAAAATTAGTTGTTTGAATACATTTAAAGAATATTGTTTAATGGCTTATGGTGTTGTAATTTGTTGTTTACGTTCTATGTTTGAGTATAATATATAATGTCAATGTTGAAGTATATTTTTATGTGTGCGATAATTTTATATTAATTATGGTTTTATCTTATATTTATAATCATAGTCATATTTTAATATTTGTTATGTTTTTCTATTTAATGTGTAAAAATTTTTAGTTTTTGTTATGTTAAATTTTAATAAATATTTTTTTATTTGTTATTTCTCATGATAAAACATATTACTTTGAAATTTATAATGGAACTATATATTAATAAATAGATGAATATAATTTAATATAATGTTGAAATAATATTAAATATCTTAGTTTGCACTGTTTTAGTGCAAATATTAGAGTTAGTCTCTTTATACTAATTTTACTTTTTATATTATTTTTGACACTAAAATAGTGTTATAGTGTTGGTGAAGGTTGGAGATGCCCTAAGTCGCCTACTTTAATATATTCGGGATGGATCGAGAAAATATTAGGACGGTCGTGTTTTCTGAAAATTTTAAATTTTCATATAATTTAGATACTTTTGTAATCTTATTGATAATATGATTTTTCATCCTTAAAATTTTATCGTTTAAATCATTGATTCGAAATATGCTACAGTAATATACTACGTGAGTACGTGTCATGGTCTGTGTGTGAGAGTTGAGAGTGGTGCAACACACTAAAGTGGTAATATCTTTAGGAGAGAATAAAATTTGACTCGACTCAATAAGTGAAAATTTTCAGCTGTTAACATTTTTTAAATAAATTTTAAATTATAAAATGAGATTCGAATAACTCAAAATTTTTAGTAATTAAGATATCGAACTCGCCCATAAATATCTCCCTCTATCACTCTCAAAGCCCATTATTGTATACCGGAAGCCCATGTCGGGTTCTGAGTTGGAACCAGTAGGGATTATTTACAATAATTACAGGCCATATCAACCCATTTGATTTTGTTCACTTGAAATTGTTAAACACTAAAACTCGAATCAAGCCGAGTTAAACTTTTAAATCGAGACAATTATGCTTAAATTGTTTTCTTCATCTACAAAACTTGAATTCTATACTTTACTTAAAAACGATGCCAGATTCCTTGACTCTCAACCTAACAAATGTTGGATATTGGATTTAGGGCCCATTCAACAATGCTTTTTCAACTACCGTTTGACTGTCGAACAAAAAAATAATATCGAGCGGTCACTTCAAGCGCTTTAAACGGATGTCTTTCCACTTGATTTGGTCCCATAAGGGTTTTTCGCTAAAGCTGGATTTTCTAGCTTTTTCCCAAACATGTGTTCTCATCCAAACAAACATTGAAAAATTCACGCCGAACGAAGCCTTAACTTATGAAAGAACATGAACCTAAATTTGACATAATAATCTTACAACACAACTCTCAATCAATGTTTAAAAAAGGCGCGTTTGAGGCGCGCCTATGCGCTGAGGCGAGACGCAAGCAAAGCGCTCAATTGTTTCTAGGTGAGGTTACTTCAATGGCGCGCATGAGGCATCAAAGATGCTGAGGTGCTAAGGCGCCTAAAGGAAACGCCTAGTTTAAATTGTTTTTTTTTTTTGTCTTTTTTGTTTTTTTATTATCTTTTTACATACTAATTTGAGCTACATCTAGACCACATAAAATAACATTAATCAAATGAAATTTACATTAACTTGGTCTAGTTTTCAAGTTTGAATTAAAATTGTCGCGACAATTTTTAAATCGGGGTAAAAATAATTTGACGACTAATTTTAAAATTAGGGGTAAAATCCGTCCAATAATTATTGGAAAAATTAAACTCAAATTATCATTCTTAAATGCCAAAATGCTACGTAAATTTTTTAGGCTTGACTCACGAGTGGTCCACAGTGGATTCGCCAAGCTGTCGTGACCATTTTTAAACCAGGGTAAAAATAGCTTGACGATTAATTTTGAAATTAGGGGGTTTCATATTAAATTCTATTTTGAAAAGACCGAAGTCGCCACTGATCACTTCGAGGTAGATCGGACACTATAAAAATAACCAGAGATTCGTTCTTTTTAAAATTTGGGTTCGGGATATTACGTGTGGAGAAGGATTAGCACCCTACAAACGCTCGTTATCGGTACCTTAAATTTTACGTAGCATTTTGGCATTTCAAATAATTTTTTTGAATTTAATTTAACCATTAATTATTAACTAGATTTAAATTTCAAATGGAGATATTCCTTTTATAATAAAGTATATTTTATCCGAATATGGTATTAGAAGAAGCACCCAATTACGTTATGATACCTCTATTCATATTCAAAAATATATTTTCAATATAAAAGGTTTTTAATGCATGTTCAATTATTGTCTTGTTTATTTTAAGTTCTAACTTAAGAAGGTTCTAATTAATTATGTTATTGAATTCTATGAATATTATTTAATTTAAAGGCTTATATGAGATAACACCCAATTGCTAGAGCACCATCCATCTTTAAACCCAAAACCATATATAATATTCCCTAATTATTTAATTAATCTAATCATTAAATCTCTAACTCTAATTATGGCTATAATTAATTAAATAGATTAATTATGATCTTCTAGGTTTTAACAAATATTATTTGTTCTATTTTAAAAGTTCATGTTGACACCTAATTACTTTAGGGTACCATTCAAATTAAAACTTATAAATTTCCTAAAGAATATTTGTTAAATTTCTACAATTGTCTATCCTATTTAAATTATTAAATCCTAATAAAGAACTTAAAAGACTAAGGCTCTAAACAATTTAATTAAATGCAAGTGATTAAATTGTCTAGCATACAATCCCATATACATTATTTGAAAGCATGCATCAAACATATAATTTAAAATAATTAAATTAAATTAAATTAAACAATTAAAAATAAGACTAAAATACACAAATTGAAACTTCAATTCTGATTTCATTAAAAAGGGGACTAAATTGACTATAAACCAAAATAAAGGGGCAGATCCATAAGGATCAAAAAATTAGGACACGGACCCTAAGGTCTGACACGGTTACAAGTGCGCGAATTCTCATCCGACTCGATGTCGTACCATGTTGACTCGCCTATAAAAGACCTCAAATCGAGCCAACTCGGCCATTACAACACTTTCACCCTCTCTTTTCTCTCTCTATCCTCTCTAAACTTAAACAGTCTACCTAAAAATTCCAAGCCAAACAGGTTAAAAATTTCATTTCTTTTGGATGTTCTTCGTGATTTCATCACAAATGTGATGAACATAACTTAGACCGCCACCAATTCCGTCGCCTAGATCTTCAACCATCATGCTTCGATTAAATTTTCGTGTTCGTCGGTTATCGTCCCTAAACGTCGACCGCTGTTTTTTTTAGCAGGTCGCCGTGAGGTAATTTTCAGCCACGGTGCCGAAATTCTAAATTTTCTTAAAAAATTTATTTTTACAATGATTTTACCTAAATCTACCCGGCTCGACAGAGCTATATATCTCCGCCCCTAAATCTATCCATAACCATCCTTGCTCAATTCCGACCGAAGCCTGAGATATACTACAGCAACCGGAAAGATAATAACTCCGCCCCTTTTTACATTTCATCATTGTTTTCTTTTACTTTTTTGGCTTAGATCTAACGTTTTCATGCTTTTTGACTGCAGGAAATAAAAGGTTCGGAGAAATACTACCTTCTGACGATTTCAAATTTTGTTTTGGCGAGATTTTCGATGTTCGATCATATTCCCGGCGTCTTCTTGACTTTTTCAATAAGCTTTCTCTCTTTTCTCGAATTAATGGCTGAAATTATTACGTAATTATTCTTATTGACTTTTATCTCTCATCCCCATTTATAGGGGTAGTGGGTAATGATCATGCTGACGTCACGACCAACCATCCCATGCCAGTTGTCTTCAAAGAAAATCAGAATCCCCGTGACATGTTTTTGGACTAATGGGCATGCGACATGTAGCAGGAATTGAGCGGAAAAGATCAAAATCTATTGGGTTTTGTGTTTCTTTGGGCTCTTTTGGGTCATGTATGAATGTATAATAGTTGTACTTGGGCGGGAATTTCACATGTAATACAAATATGGGCTTTTTAATTGAATTTGGGCCCTTTGTATATAATATGGACATTATTATACTCTAAAATAAGGATTTGGACTCAAATTTATTTATTTACTTTTTTATTTATTTTTTAAGCGAAAATATTATAATATAGTATACAACCCGGGTTGAATTCGGGTATTACAAAAATTGATTTTTGATACACTATAAAATTATTTTAAGTTTGAATTTGAGTTATTTAAATTTAGATTAATCTTGGTTCAAGTTATTTTTATCATGACTTGTCCAACGATATTAAAGCATAATGTATGAGGTTTCCTTTTGTTATATTATCATAATATCTTTCCAATATATTTGATGTTATAACACAATGATATTAGAGCATAATGTGTTATTTCAAGAATGATTACGTATGACGTTATACTATCATATATACTTTTTGACATTATCATATAGTTAGGTTTGTCTATTTATAGTGTATATGCTTCCTATTACATGAAATAATATGATGCTATATGCTTTTGAATTGGAAAGTTAAACGTAATTAATGAAATAGAGAACTTTTGTTGAACTATTATATGACTCAATGGTCTATTTTAGTGTGATATATGTAGATTAGTAAGTATATCTTTAATTTTTTAAAATTTGCACCTCACTTCAGCAAGGTGCGCGCCTGCGCCTAGGCTATAGGACCCCCTATCACCTTAGTGCGCCTTGCGCCATTTTATACTATGCTCTCAGCCTAAAAAACATCAAATTTGAAGCTTATGCTCAGTACAAACAGAAGGATATGAGAAAAAGGCAACAGAGCATAAGTGAGCCCTCAAAATCCCAACATTGATCTTTATGGTTAATGTGATGGTGAAGAAGCAGCATAGTCCATTTATGTTGGGCCAGCCTGTTCCATCTTTTCTGTCTTTGATTGTTGTGGACAAAGACATTAAGCTTTGGCTGCTACCTAACCCAACATTGTTCTGTTTATTCTTAGCCAGCATATATATTGCTGGCATCAACCATAAATGGCCATCATTTTATGTTCTACTGTGAGCTTCATTGCCTTAATGATCTATGCCCTACAAAAAAATTGTCTATTAAAATCATATGGACTTATCAACTACTTCTGCACCAAGCATGTTTTCTATGGTTTCAATGCAATGCAGAGTTCTTGCGGTTAATTACCTTGTTATCCGGACTCGGAAGTGATCGCCAAGCACATGTATGCTTAATGTTACCTATATATCCAAATATATGTGAAGAAAAACAAAGTCTGGATAACTAGCTTAACTAGATGTAAATAACCTGAACACCAACTACGAACCCCTCGAGACTTTGCTGCATGAAGGTGTGGTTGTTTTGGTTCGAACTAAGCATCTCTCCGTCAAGGTGTGGTTGTTTTGGTTCGAACTAAATCCCATACTTGTCGGGAGCAAGATATGAACCACAAAAATCAGCAAATTAGCTACAGAATACTAGCACGAAAAAGGAAAATAATCCTTCTTACTATTACACATTTAAAAAGAAGATAATAATAGTAATAATACAACACTACATGTAAGTACTTTGTTTTTTGGTATAACACTAGGTAAAGAAATATTAAAAGAATGCTCTATCAGTGCCCACACAGTTTATCCTTATGAACTAACTAGCCCTTATAGTTCACTTCACCATCTAATTATACCAAGACTATTGAAGAAAGTATAACCTTCAGATAAAACAACTGAGAGGCTAGTGGTTTAGTTTGCAAATCTATTAAACCAGTTTTATGACTTTATGCATGGACGTGAAACTAAGTAGCATAGTTTACAAAATCAGCTGAACTCTGGCTGCAACATGGGGAAGAAACTCCAGTTGTTACCGGGCATAGCTTCCTTTCCGGCAACCTTTTCATTCGCCCACCACTCGGACCTGACAGTGGGCATATCAGAAGCTTCTCCTTTTCTGTTGTCAAAGTTGAACTCTTTAATTGACCCGAGAGTAACAGAACGATGCTTTTGATAACAATGGTCCTCTTCAGCTTCTCCTGAAACATTTTCATCTGTTTCTTTGGATGTTTCTAGGTCCTTTGTTAGTCCATCTTTTTCTACACCAGCCTGTGCCACCAAGTCCTTAGGGTATTCATACTCTGGCATGGTTCTGCTTGATACCAATGACTTGTTTTTGAGGCAGCGTGCAACATCTTCGCCATTCAATTCCAAAGAGACCCTGTGATCAACTACAATCTCATCGTTTTTAGGTCCATTTGTCGGCTTAGAAAGCAATGCTACCTCAGAAATCTGACTCTCCACAAGAGGACAATCTCTTGAGGCAAGACCCAAACCATCAGGCGTCAATGTTCCCGAACCCAATCTTGAACCCAAACCCACACCATCTGGAGTCACACATCCAGAAGCCAGTCGTGAACCTTGCCCCAGTCCGTCTGGTGTCAACGATCCAGATCCTAGCCTAGAACCCCATTTCCGAGTAGTAAAATGTTCAAATCCAAAGATTTTGGGAGCCTCCCCATGCGGAACTCAAGGATTGGACGTCTATCAGGGAAAGGAGAGATGTTCCAGAATTAGAGATTACTGACCCAGGCGATATGAGATTACAGCCAGGGCTCCCAGGGTACATTTGATAAGACTGAAATTCATAATGGGACAATCCAAATTTCCGATTGATCCCACTGTTTCTCCGAGCACTCTCAAAGGAAGAAGTCAGCAATTGAGCAAACGGAACTTCAGGAGATGAAGGTGTAGTAAGTTGAACAGATTCTCGAGGGGGTGTAAAAGGAGCTGTGGATGGTTCAGTTGTCAAGGTAGAGAATACCGGTGGTGTGACTAACTGGGTTTCATGTGCATAAGGGCCAATGGCAAAAATGGATGCAAGCCCACCGGGAGAGTAGGCGTTAACGGAAAGAGCAGTTAGGGATGGCAATCCAGCCGGTGAATGGGTGGCCCATGGAGGATCCGATTGCAGAAATGATGCAGGAGATGACGGAGGGGCGATAAAGGGCATTACAATGCCAGTCGGATTGCTTACATTTTCAGCGGCCGAGACTGCAGCTCCAGGTGCCACTGGTTCAGGGACAAGGACAGCATGGCCAATTCGCTTACTGTTCTTATGAGATCCAAAACACCAGTAAAAGCTCCAGCAGCTTCCCCATCTTTTCTTCTGTTGTTAAATAAAATAGTCTGAGTCAGTATCCATACAGAAAATACGTTGTGTTCATCTTCAAGCACTCTCCATAAGGCAATGAGCAGTATACGCAAATTGATTTCAACTCTTAACTGGTAGAATAAGATGCCGATGAAGGATTAATGAATGGTGGAATGAAGAAATAACTATCTGTTACCGCAACATGATAATGATTACATTACAATGACTAATTCCGCATAGAAAATTGATAAAATTTTCTCTGTCTGGATCTTATTGTTGCAATATGTTTATAGAACTCCGTTTCCATATTCCTTAGTTAACTCCATATGTACGATGTGGTATACGAGACAAATAAATAAACACACACAAACAGCAGAAACAGGTCTCAACATACATGCGAGTGAATCGTGACAGAATTGAGCATAAAAATCAAGCCAAAACTGTTGCCAAAAAGGCAATTTGAGCAAGCAGATACTCTGACTTTAATTACTGTTTCAGTGTTCCAAAGAAGACCACATATTAGATTGCAAAGAACACACTTTTTGAATATAACTTTTAGTCCGAGATTATAAGAAGGGGTCAGTCAACAATTTTGGCTGATCAAATTGCATTCTTCCTAGAATATGATTCATAGGCAGCTCAATAAGATAGCAAAAAGGACTAAAAAGACATAAATCATTCATATCAAGCATCGAATTAAGCTCCATTGCTTTTATATTGTGTAAACCAAATCGACTAATTTTCTACCGTAAGCCGATATCAGGGAGTTCTTTGATAGGAGAACACTTGAATGAACAGAGGAGCTGCCCACCACCCAAACCGTTAAGGAATTGTAGAAAACTGACCAAACAAACTTGAAACTACCAGAAAGATTACCTTGTTACTTAAAAAGAAAAAATAATTAACTTTCTAAACTCAAATCTGCTCCTTCAAGTATACGCGTAAAGCGATCTTTTTATTTCTTTTTCATTTTTTTAATTGAATTACAATGATAAGATTTTCATTTTTGCTGTTTATTCTTAAGAAACATGAAAAGCAAAAAGGTGGAACTATAACCGTGAGTTGACTACCTAGCTCAGCTAAAGTTTAGAACTCCAAGATCCGAATTTCAATTACTCTCAGTTTTCCCTTAGTTTCTCGGCAACCAAACAGAGAAGGAAGAAAATTAAAGTTCAATACTGAAAACAGATCACAAATAAGTTTCCGACTTTTCAACATCGAGAAAAGCAAGCAGAGGACACAAACAATAGATTTTTTTTTTCCAAAATATTAACTTTCCGCACTCTTCTCCCCCCTATCGGGTTCTCAATTCAGAAGAGAGCTTAAGTGATCTGAAAATCGCGAATTTCCGGTACTTTTCTCGGCAACCAATCAGGAAAAAAGAGAGTTTTTGTTACAAGTACTGCTAACAAAAAGTGGATATACCTGAACGGTGGTAGGCTGCACTCTGGACTCGGCGGAGGCAGCGGCGTTAACGGTTACAACGCTGTCGTTTACAGTTCTCATCTTCGATTTATAAGCTTAAAACGATGAGTTAATAACATCAGCTTCATGTAACTTCAAATCTATTCCAACTCTCGAGATTCAACAAATCTCAAACAACGATTTGAAAACAACTTGAGTGAAATAAAAAAAATCAAACTTTTTTTTGTTTTATTTAATTCATATAGATCAGCTGAGAGCTCTGTTTTTTTTTTTTTTTTGCCTTCTCTTCCGGTTCAGTTCCCATACAGTCGTTTCCCTCCAGTTTTCATCCATTTTGCACCGAGTTATTGACACGTCATCGCAAAAAGAGGTTGGGACCCACTGCTTTTAGTTTTTCTTTTTCCATTTGTTGCCATCTGTTGTGTTTTGCTTAATGTTTTCTTTTTTCTGATGAAATTTTAGAAAATAAAATATATTTCTTTTTAATTTAATATATCTTACCCAACATAAAAAAAAAATCTCCAATTCTCCGAATTTTCTTCTTCTTTAATTTTTTCTACACTGTTTACCTTCGATCTCTATTTAACCTCATAAAAATTAAATCTCAACCATTCACATCACATATCAAATTAAATCCCACCATCCATCCAACCAATCCTAAATCCTCTATCCATCCGGCTATGAATCCATCCATCACCTTTTATCTTATTTTTTTTCGGCAATCAAACATTGCATGCATGTAGACTGACGCATGGCAGAGAAAGCATATTCATTACGAATATAAATTCTCTACCCATATTTAGGCCCCAACAGTAATAAATTAGGTTCAGAGTTTAGAGTTATACTTTAAGGTTTGTGGTTTAGTATTTAAAAGTTAGGGTTAAGGTTTATAACTTAATTTTTTAATGTTGGGCATAAAAATGTGTAGCGAAAAGGGACAAATAATTTTTATTCATCTCATTGCTTTGAACAATTAATTTATTGTTTCAAACACATTATTTTCATTGTTAGATTAATTAATTAGTTTATTTAGGAAAGAGAATTAATTTTTTACCATTAAATTAATTTATTTATTTAATAAATTAAAAAATTAAAAAATATGAATAATAAAAATTTATGGGCCCTAGACTAATTGGGGGTCCTATGCTGGTTGGGGTCTGAACATTCGCTCAGGCTGCTCCCCTTATAATCAGCCCTGTACATACCCTAAAATTTTATATTAAAGGAGTAAACTTATAAAATTTAAATTTTTAATAAAAATACATAGGCAATTTAAAAAATATTTAAATCTTATACAACTTTTAAATTTTCACAAAAGACGATAGCCCATCAAACCCCCTCCGTCTGTCTATCCATGAATCCTAAAAAGGCAAGCAAGCAATTCCCGTTACATTTTAAGTTATAGGGAAAACTATACGTCTGATCACCAAACTATCATTTGTTTTTGTTTTGGTCACCCAACTAATTTTTTTTGTCGAAATTGTCCTTTTTATTAGATACTTTTTATGTTTTGGTCCCCTCCTTAAAAACCTAACGGTATCTCTGACTTGGCATTTTTTTATTCTTTGGTCACCTATCACTATTTTACTGTTTTGGTCCCCCTCTTAGTTGGTTGGATAAAAAATACTGTAGTATATCATTAAGTTTGATAGGAGGGACCAAAAATACTATAAAAAATACTATAGTATATTATTAAGTTTTTTAATGGAGGGGACTAAAACAAAAAATGTATCTACTAAGAGAGACAATTTTAACAAAAAGATTAGTTATATAACTAAAATAAAAAAGAGAGATAGTTGGGTGACCACTCGTATAGTTTTACCTAAATTATATTGTTGTTTACATTGGAACAAGGGGAAGTCTTTTGTCAAGGCTGTGCACGTGTGCTCATCCACTTGTTGGGATTATGCGTGGGACAACGACCCTCCCCCCTCTCGTCTCACACCCTTACCCCCATGCTTTTGCACGGTTGCTTTGGCTACCCCGTTATCTTTTTCGCCTCCTTTTGATAATGATATCTCAACCCCCGTCCTCTCTGGCCTCTTTCTCCCTTTATTCTTTATTGTTATTTCCTCATTATCGAATGGAATCTTTTTCGATAATGACACTCGTTAACATAATCTAATTTTGGATTAACTAATATTTCAATTCACAAAGTTATATCTTATTATTATTATTTTTAGTATTTTTTTAATTATTGGTATTGATTGACTGATCTATATCAGATACTGCATAGGTCCATTATTGGGACAACCGTCTCAACCCTTACTCTATTTACAAAGTCAAAATTCAAACCTCAAACATTGATTAAAGGATCTAGTATCTCGTATCACTAAATCAACTTATTGTTGGTTATTATTTTGGCTTGAAACCTTAACATAAATTAAAAGTGAGCTCTTGTTCATCACTGTGCCAATAACAAGTTTTCTTCAAAACGTTTTAATTGATTTTTTTCAATAATTGAGTTTTTAAAATATGAATATTATATCAATTACATCATTTTATTAACTTAACTATAAGTCTACGCGTTGAATGTTAATTCAAATTTAAAATAAAACATATTTAGAACAAGTGAATTATAAATATAATACTAATAATTTAAATTGAGTAACATATTAAACGAATTTAAAATCCGAATAATAAATTACGAAATTAATCCTTTCAATAATCTTTTATTGGTCTTTATAATTACATTTTTTTTTACTAGTCAAACTTTTTATATTGATTCTATTTAGGTTTTACCCTATACTAGAAGATGATGGTTATGGGTGAAAAGCATGGGCGGATCCACGTTAAAATTAGGGGTTAGTTGGTCTCACTTGATTTGTTGAGATTTGAAGTTTTCAAGGAGCTAATATAGATTTTTTAAATTTTTTTATAGGAAATATTAGAATTTACCCCACTTAAGTTGTTGAGGTATGAGGTCAACAATCGTTATTGTAGTGATATGAGAATTCTCCATACATTATACCCTACTCTATAAAAATTTTAACTTCGCCACTAGTGAAAAGTTAGATTGCATAAAGAATTGATTCATATATCTACTTCTAATCTTATATTATATAATTTTATTTATTTATTTCACAATGGGGTTATAAAGTTCCAAATTATGATGATTCACTTTCCTAGTTCCCACTCGTGTAGCATATGAAAAAGGTAAAAAGCTATGTTGTTTCAATCAAAAGTAACAAATGATGTTACTACTGCCCAATATGAAAAAGGTGTTACGTAAAGTAGTATATAGGTCTAAGTTGATAGTTGTTTGTGAACTTCAAATTTGTTTTTTAAACAGGTTATTGCTCTTAATGGACATTGAATCTACGATCTAAAAAAGAGGAAACTGTGTCAACCGAAAGTTTATAACCGTGAACTTTAAATTAGTTAAAAAAATACAAGTAAAAATTAAAGGGCATAGTGCCAATAAAAGTATTCATATCGTTTGACTGAATAGTCATTTTTGCCCACTTATTTTTTAAGCAATTTAACCCCTCAATATTTTATTTTGGGTCAAAATAGCTTGTCCTTGAATGAAAACTATTAGTTGACAATAAATGACTGACAAACCTACATAACAGTACACGTCGCAATAGCTGTGTCATATAGACAAACATGCTGACTTTACAAAATAACGCATCAGTCAAAAATAATTTTATAAAATTGTATAAAATATAAAAATATTTTTCTTCTGACGTGTCGTTTTGTCAAGTCATTTTAAGTTGTTTATCGTCAGTTAACTAACAATTTTTATTTACGGATGGGTCATTTTGACCCAAAATAAAATGTCGAGGATTAAATTACTTCAAAAAAATAAGGACCAAAATTACTATCCAATCAAATGTTATAGATATTTTTTGACATTGTGCCAAAATTAAAGTCACATTAAGTGCTATACGTCCCTAATTAAAAAAATTGACGATTTCAATAAATTGTACAAATACCATTAGAATAAATAAAAATACATCGTCTAAAATTTATATCATGTGTATATCAATGTTGTGATTTGTGAATAAAGTAAAGAACATGAATAAGAAAGATGAATAATAACAAATATGAGAGGCAAAGAGAGAGACTTGTATTATATTTTTAATGTACAGTTGTGTACTATACTTTCTTCAAATTCTATATTTATAGACATAAGATAAAATTTTTAATTCTAATAGATATTAAACCTTAATAATAAAGTACATTAAAGTCTCATTTAATATATGAATATTTACATTAAATAAAAATATTCAAAACAATCAAGTATTTTTTATATTTAAATTTGTAATTAATCAAGCAAATGAAACCATTTTTTAAAAGGTGGGGGTCCAGGTGAGAGGCTTTCATCCACATGTAGAAGCCATAAAAGTAGGTGAGAGGCTTTCATCCATTTCTTTATTTATATATATATATATATATATATAATAAAATAGAATAAATCCCATTCCAATCCCATATTACAAAAATTCCGTTATCACCATTCTTCCATTTTTCTTCTTCTTCAATTCTTTTGGTTCACGTCATGTTGGTTTATATAAAAATAAATATTTACCATAAATTTTAAAATTATGTCATATCCGAACTCAACAAGTATTTTATTAAAAAAACGGATGATGTTCATTATAAGAGACACGGGTTCAAATCGCTCTGTTTACAAGGTATATGCGCATTGTTAAAAGGTTAAGAATATACATGAACAAATACTACATTGTAATCACATTTAAACTATTTTAAAAAAAATTAAGTCATATCCGAAGTAAGGATCGAATCCTCTATTATAGTTTTTTTTTTGTTAATTTGAACATATAATCCCTCAATAATAATATTTTGATAATTTTGAATAGAATAATGTTTCGATAATTAAATGAACTCCAATAAATAATTTAATAAATAAAAATATTTTAAAATTTGAGTAAAAATTGATTTTTTTTCTTTTTTAAATAGAAAAATATTAATAATTTTGAAGTAATGTCTCGAGTTCAGATTTAAATGATAATAAATATTTAATAATAAATATAATTAAAATTTATATAACTATCGAATATATGAGTGAATTTATCGCACACCATCGTGTATAATTTGGCTTTCTTTTGAAGATGATGGAGCGGAATGTTTTGTGGGTTTTATTTAATTTTCTAAATTTATAATAGTAAGAAAAGATGACGTCATAGCTCACGTCAAATGCTATGATTTATTAACCCAACTTTAATCGAAGTTCGTTTTTGATAGATGAAAAAAAAAATTAATACACATTACGTATAAAATTTATTTTACATAAATTTATATATTTATTTTATAAATTTTTAATTTTGATTTTTTTAATTTAAATTTTTAAAAATTAAACCTTAACCTTTAAACTCTATATCTTAAATTATAAACATTAACCTTAAATTCTACCCTTTAAAACCTAAAATCCTAAACTTTAAAATTTAAATTAAACTCATAATCCCTAAAAATTAAAAGCTCGTGTAAATTAAAATTTACACGGCATGTGTATCAAAGTTTTTCCTTTGATAGAATGGATCATAAATTAAACTTTAGATGCCTAAAATGCTTAACCACTCTAATTGTGCTGTTTTGGATATGTTTAACCCCTCTAAATTTGTTGTTTTTTATTTTTAAATGTATTCAGCGGTGGATTGAATTTAGTTTCGTTGACACGTCATATGTGTGATATGCAAATAGAAATCGTTTGTCATTTGTTCGGATATTGAAAGTAGGGTTTAAAATTTTTAATTGGAGTTTAGGGTTTTAAAGTTTATGTATGGTTTAGTTTTTAAGATCTATAAATTAGAATTAAGATGTAAAGTTTAATTTTTTAGTATTAAAGTATAGATAATAGCACTAAAAAAGAGTAAAGAATTTTTATTTTTAATATACATAAAGAAGATAAACTTAATCATGTTGAAGTGTTTAATATGGTTCGATTTATGAGTAAGAAGAGATCTTTATGTCTGTCGCCCTGTAAATGCCTGAATCAAGCCCAGACTGTGTCATGACTCGGCCCAACCATGAAAACCGAGCTACAAACATCGGCCGGCAAGCCTTCCAGCCTAGAACAAGATCACCAAAATCTCTAGACTGGACCAGCTGAGCTCCGAAAGAAACACAGCATCAAAATCTTGGAGCAAAAACCACAACTTCAAATGACCAGTTACGGCGGTCATGGCCTCGCCAACCTTAACTTCCACATTTGTTCGTGCACACCATCTTCTAGCTCAAAGTCAACTACCTGCTCATTATCTCCTCTGGTTTCACATCCCAAAGCCTCGGGTTTTCGTTTCTCCAAGTGTTTTTCTCAACTGGGTCCTGCTCATTTCTGTCAATGGAGTGGTCTAAAGCATATGGGCTTTTCAATCTCACCAAAACATCTTAAATTAGGTAATTTTAGTTGTTTTCCAGTCCGGGTTTCACCCTTTAAAATAATTTATTTTGATTCTTGAATCTGCTCATGATGGTATGCAGAAAAAAAGGGAAGATGTAAAGGCATGGTGGTTCATGCATCTCTGTTTGGGAGTCGGAGCTCCTGAAGCTCTGGTTATTGGGGTTGTTGCTTTAATGGTGTTTGGTCCCAAAGGTCTGGCTGAGGTATGTCCTAAATTCACACTTAGATTATAGTTCTTTGTTTCATCGATTGTTTTAATGTTAATTAGTTTGTAAACTATAACAGATCACTTGTTTGATACTTCTTGTCTGAGAAATGAGCTGATCTAGTGTTGGATTTTCTAGACAAGTGAATTTAGCTTTGGTCCGGAATTGCTTGGGTAGAAGCTTTGATTTGTTTGATGTTGCTTATCTGATAACCCCACCGGACCAGCTAAATGAATTTACAGCTCCCTAACATCAGAAGACATCGAAAAGAGCATCAAAGAGTCCTTTTGATTTTTAACAAGATCATGCTTAATTGCCCTTGAAGCAAGTACTTTTTTGTTATGTGTCAAACTAAGCCCGATCGGTTCTGTTAACCGATCCTTGTCGTCTTCAAGACTTTCACGAATCCAATTGTTTGGCAAGAAAAAGGCCATTGTTTCACTTTCAGAGTTCTTTACGTTATGAGCTTGGAGTCCATAGTGATCCAGATGTTTAGTAGGATAAAGCATCCCTGAGATCCCTCTTCACCTTTTACTGAACGGCGCAATATCTAGAAGTTTTTAACTTGTGGAGATTCAAAGGACTAGTAAGACATATTGGTATTACAATGTATAACAATTTTGTATATTAGACTTCATGTTATCCATATCGAAGGATTGAACGTTTCCTTTGGCTTTGTACCAAAGTTGAATCCCTCCACCTATATTGCGCATCGGTTTTAGGTTGGATGCTTAACGTGATAAAATCGATTAGGTTTTTTTTATGTTCTTACTATTAAACCTTAAGTGAGGTTAACAACCTTCGGTTAACATTTATCTATTGCCCCCATGTGTTAAACATTTGTCTATCGCTTAACATGAGGGAGTGTTAAGTAAGGTTATCCCCCATCTGTTAAACATTTGTATTTGCTATGACGATTTGTAAATGCAGGTTGCTCGGAATTTAGGGAAAACTTTGCGTGAATTCCAGCCCACCATTAGAGAACTTCAGGTAAGACATGCTCCCTTTGGTTTTACTTTATATATATATATATATATACCTGGAGTTGGCTTGTCTTTTGAATTCCTTGTGTTGTTTTTTACCCGAAGGAAGTTACAAGGGAATTCAGGAGCACCCTCGAGCGAGAGATTACTCTCGATGAAATTTCAAGTTCAACACAAAATACACCAAATACGAAAAGCCCCCAGCTAAATAACTCTACTCCAACCCCTCTATCAGCTGCCTCGACTGAGGAATCTAGTACCAAGGCTGTCCCCAGTGAGTGCTTTGCGATCTTGTATTTTAGAGGCCATGAATTTGCCTTGGGGTGTCTGCTCGTTCATGAAATTTTTTGTTCGAATCTCATTTATCGTGTTACTTGATCTGTTACCCTGAAGCATGCACTGAATGCTACCCGATAGTGGAAGGATCATTCTTTATTCATTTCCCTTTTTATCTTCCAAAGAAATTCGTTGACCCGTGCATTTTTTCACCTTAAATGCAGATGGTACTCCATCCGTGACTGAGGCTTATACTAGCGAAGGCTACCTAAAAGCCACAGAAGAGCAGCTAAAGGCTTCAGCTTCTCAACAGCCGGACCAGACATTGTCTCCTGGAGAAAACCAGTTAGATTCCGAAAATCAACCTGAAGGTTGTTTTTTTTCGTCTTCATCTTCTTCCTTTTCCAATCCCTTTCTTATTGTGATGTAATTCTTGTAAATCGGTGACAGCTACTCTCAAAGAAACTGGTGCCACTGCAATGCCTCCATCTCAGAAACCGGAAGGCGAAACATGAAAATTCTATGGAAGGAGAAGCATTTACCGATCTAAATCTAATTCCATCTCAGAGCAAGGTGGTCTCCTAAACTTTGGGTACATTCAGATTGGTTCTTGCAAATCTTTGTAGTCAGCCAGAGTAATTGCGCGGCATATTCTTTTCATATCTTCCATTTTCAATAGAGGAATGCCTGAGATTTTAGAATAGTGTATTGTGTAGTACGTTGTAGTTTTCAACTTAGTTAAATAAAGGTCTAGTTTTGATCTAAATTAATTAATTAAAAAATCTCGATTTTTCATTGTTTTTTAAATAAGCTTTTGAGCTAAACGCTTAAATTAATAAATTAAATTTCAATTTTAAAAACAACAAGGAAACTGAAATCGTGATTAGACCATTAGAAAACCGACCAAACACAGTCACTAATTTTCTTACAACACCACATTTAATTCTATTAACATGATAGAAACGTGGAGATGGACCGTCCAGAAAATCAGAAATCATCACAACCGACATCATCGTAACCGATATCATCTTCAACCCTCTCCGCCGCCTCGTCGGCTATGTGATCCTCTAGCGCTTCCACGCCTTCCACCAATGCGATTCCACCCAAAGCCCCCGCAACCGCACCCACCGCAATCCCCGTCCCCATCCCTCCGAAATTATTCTTCTTCTCCTCCTGCCCGTAATAATACCCGCCACTGCCACTTCCCTCTCCGTACGGAACTTGTCCGTACGGCTGCGGCGGAGGCGGTGCATTGTAATTGTACGCACTATAAGGGTAGCCAGTTGTAGGTGGTGGCGTCGCGTAGTAAGGATATGGTGGCGACGGCTGCAGAGCGTATGGATAACCGTAAGCCGGCGGAGGAGACGCCGGTGCGACACGATACGAAGGGGCATGATACGGATCGAGCGCGCGATGGCGAAACTCTCTGATCAAAACTTTGACGTCGACTTTGCCTTGCGGCCTCCCGGAGGGTCGTTTCAGCTGGAGCGTTCTCTTGTAGCGTTCATCGAATCCGGCGTCGTTAGGGCTTCCCGGAGCTTGAGCTTAGCCGAGCCAATGAGAGGCTTAGTGCCCTCCTCGGAGCCGGCATGGACAACGTCGACGAAGAGGGTGGTATCGTCGTCGACAGGACCGGGCAGAGGGATGATAAGAGTTTCATCCCACGTCGGATCAGTATCCCCTTCCCCGTCGGCTCTTGTGGAACACTTGTAATTCGGATCCACCCAAACGACGATGTATGGCCTGGTCGGACCGTGGCGCCAGTTCACGTTTTTTAGGCCCTTGGCGGACGAGAAGGTTACCTCTATTTCATGGGGAGAGGCCATGTTTGTGGTTTTTTACTCGCAGAAGGGGTAAAATGGAGATTTCGAGAAGATAATAAGCACGTTCAGTTTTAGATTGTAATCGGACAAGGTGAAGT
>JAGYYJ010002011.1:0-63885 GCA_019671005.1 Hibiscus mutabilis
AACTGGCAATGACCCTGAAAAGCTGTTGCTAAGAGCATCAAAATGAACCAAGTTTTTCAGACCGGTGATTCTCCTGAAACTGTCCGGAAAAGTTGTTTCCACTGATATCCAAGGTTCTCAGGTTGGCGAGGTTGAAGATTTCCACCGGAGGTTCACCGGAGAATGAGTTCTGACTGATGTTGAGATCAACAAGCTGAGTTAAAACACCGAGTTGCTTCCCGGGTAACTTACCTGCAAGATTCTTCATACAAAGGTTTAAACCAGTAACAATGGTGGAATTTTTGTTGCATACAACACCAGACCAAGAACATGCAGGTATTTTCCCAGAAATGTTTCCCTGGGAAGCCACTTTCCAATCATCCAAGCTCTTGGAATCATCAATTATCTCCGATTTTAAGCTCAACAAAGCATCTGAATAAGGATCAGCAGCTAACACTACTGCAATTAACATGGAGAAAAACAGGAGATTGAAGTGTGGCCATAGCAAAATCTCCATTGGAGCTCACAATGAAGAAACAAAGAAAGAAGAAAGAAAAAGGGTCTCAGTTCACTGTAGGCTGTTGATTCTTTGTTTCTGTCGGATGAAATGGAAAAAAGCATGGGAAATAGGGAAGGTAGGCATAAAAGGAAAGAAATGACATGGAATCATTATATTGTTTTTGAATTGCTTTTGACGGGGTCTGAAAGTATATTTTTCTTCTTGCTTTAGTGTCTTTTGAATTAGTAAATGACATTATTATTAAATCAAATAGAAAGTTTTCAGTAGAGTACAGGTAAACTTTAGTTTATATAAGTTTTTTATTATTAGGGTGAGAGGCTTAGTTTAAGAGTTTATAGTTTAAGGTTTAGAATTTAAGGTTAGTGTTTAAAATTTAGGGTTTAAAGTTTAATTTTTTTGGGTTTAGGTTTTGTAATTTAGGATTTGAGCGTTTGTGGAAAGAAACAAAATGTTTCCACTGTCATTGCATGTGATATTTTCCCATATAGTATAAATATGAAAATATTTTGATATATAAGGTTTACACAAGCTTTTTAATTTTAGGGTTTAGGAATTTA
Organism: Hibiscus mutabilis; assembly: GCA_019671005.1. Classification (NCBI taxonomy): domain Eukaryota; kingdom Viridiplantae; phylum Streptophyta; class Magnoliopsida; order Malvales; family Malvaceae; genus Hibiscus; species Hibiscus mutabilis. The sequence goes on from JAGYYJ010002011.1 coordinate 1,057, forward strand.
GGTTAGGGTTTAAGTTGTAGGGTGTAAAATTTAAGATTTATGAGTAGAATTTAGAGTTTAGGGTTAGGGTTTAAGTTTTTGGGTGTTGGGGTTAGGAATTTAGGTTTTAGATTTTATAGTTTAAATATGAAAGGTTGTGTAATTAAATATGTAAAATATATTTACACAGCTTGTGTATCAAAATATAACCCGTAAAAATATAAAGGTTTGTTTATTTTACACAATCTGTATATCGAAATTAAACCCTAAAATCAATCAATTCGTCTAGCGAGATAAAACATCAAATTCCTTAAACAAGGTCATAAGTTTGAATTCCGACATTGTGAATGGAGCAATTGGACCGAGAATGTCATTCCAATAACGAATCTATGCGGTTCTCGATCTAAATTAATTAGCCACAAAAATCACTAAATCAATCTATAATTATAGAAATAAACGAAGGGTTTTTTGAATATAGCTACTGTTTTTGTTCATAGAAAATATCTCAAATACATCGCATCCATGAAGGAAATACTGAGACTAATTTACTCAAAATTTCTTCCAACCCAAAAACAAAAAAAGTGAAAATTTTCTACGGAGATGAGCATACCATCAAAATTCAAAAGCTTCCTGAATCTCCTTGTCTCTATCAATTGAGACGCATAACGGATGAAAGGAGTGGTGAGCGATCCAAACTATCAAGCAGAATGTTCCGCTGCCCAAGACTGATTACAACGGCAAACAACCATCAACTAAGTGGGGATCTAACTTTGCATGACCATCGACAAAATCATAATAAAAAACTAATGCCGATTAAAATCTATGTGCAAGCAACAAATGACCGCTAGGGTATGCTGAATCATGCCACAAAGACAGATGAAACAAATCACAAAATAAAGAGAATATGTCACAAGGCCAGAAAAAAACGTGTGCTATACAAGCAGAGATTCTTATTAAATATAAAAAATAAGAAAATAATAAACACCGGTGATCGACAATCGATATCTAAGTGATTGTCGATCGTCAGATAATGCAAAAATTTTAAAAAGCTTGCAGGCGGCGCATGGTTGTTAGAGTAATATTAAGGGTTTTGTTAATTAAAAGCAAGCTTGGACAATCATAGGTATATATGATTCATTCTTTAATAGTAAAAACCAGTTAGCAATTACAGCTGCTATGAATCATTTCTTTGGACCCTTAATGATTATAGCTTACATGCATATGGACATATATGGATTATGTGCAGGGACAACATAGAAAGGATTTTTGCTAGAAATTTCCAACATATGATGTTTGAATTGACACAACTTTATAAGGGGAACGGAGCAGAGAACGTTAAAGTAAAAGACACAATTTGTGATAAAAACGACACCATTTCCCTTGAATTATGATAGACTTTGGCCTTTTGTGTCTTTGAAGGAAACACAATGGGTTAATTCCACTGTCTCCCCAAATTATGGTTTGGATTTTAAAGTAGCTCCTAAATTTTAAAACGTCATGATCAAGTCCTCAAAATTATTAATATTATATCAATAAAATCTTTTCCATTAGCCTAACAATAAGTTTAGACGCTAAATACTAATTCGAATATGACGACATGCACATTTAAAATACAATGGATCGAATCTTAAACACATGTACTTATCAATATAAATATGAGTTCTACTTAGATGTTAATAGGGGTAAGTATTCGATCGATTCGAATAAAAAAATTTCGATTTAATTGAATTGACGAGTTCTATTTATAATTTAAATTTTATTTAAATTTTTTTCGAGTTGAGTTGTTCAAACTTAATCATAAAAAATTATAATGTTATAATACTAATTGGTTCTAATTTAAACAAATTTTTACAACCTTGTAAGATATATATCAGGCAAAGTTGAGGAACTTAATCGAACTTTAAAAGTGATCCACTATTTACTAAATGATTATATTTTGATACACAAGCTGTATATTTTTTTTACACAACCCTTCATATTTAAACTATAAATCTAAAACCTAAATCCATAACCATAGCACCTAAAATCCTAAACATTAAACCTTAAACTTTAAATTTTAATCATAAATCCTAAATTCTACCCATACGACCTAAACTCATAAACCCCAAAATTGAAAGGTTTGTATAAACTTAAACTTGTGTATCAAAGTATTTACCTTTACTAAAAGTTTTGAGTTATTCAAATCTCATTTTATAACTCAAATTTTATTTAAATTTTTTCGAGTCAAATCAAATTTATGAAATTAAAATTTCAATAAAGTCGAGTAAAAAAATCCAATTTTTTTTCCCGAATGGAATCTAGTTCTACTCAACCCTAGATGTTAAGTACTAATTGAAAGCTTTGACCATAATTTGAGGATATCTAATAAAAAGGTAAACTCTTCCTTGGCATCCACAGCTGCTGATCAGGTTCAACTGCACATGCAATCCAATGATTTTTAAGTACAACATTTGTCTCTAATTGTGTTCTTTATATTCATTCATCATAAAGGGAAGAACACCGGATTCAAAGATAAAAAACCTAGAAAAATAGAAGAAAAAAAAAGGCATAAAACCCAAAAAAACATAACAAAGCTTCTTTTCAAAGATAAAAAACCTAGAAAAATAGAAGAAAAAAAGGGCATAAAACCCAAAAAAGCATAATAAAGCACAAAGAAGCTAAGGGCAACAAACCCCAAATAAAGGGCACATTCAAAGCTCGAACAAAGAGCAGGAAAATAATCAAAACAAGAGAGCAAACATGAATAAAAAGGATCAGGAGAAAATCCCAAAGATCAACAGCCGTTACATGCATTCCTTCTGTAACATCGACCCACCTTCCTTGCGAGAGCTCCGAGGGGAGACAGGCTTCATCGGTTGAGGATATTTTGACCAAGGATACATACCGAAAGAGGATTGCACAATCGAGCCAGCTGGATTTCTTCTTCAAAAATAGAGAAGAAAGGACCTTAAACAGACGGTCAACACGGCCAACATCGAAACCAGCAAAATAGCAGAGATAGCTTCTGAAAAAACGAAAAAAAAGCATGGTGGATAGGGGGCTTTGCAGGTGGCTGAAACGCAATCGAGAGACTCGGTGGTGTACGCTGCAAAAGATGGAGAGACTCCAGCAAAGACAGAGGGTCGGACCAGATCTCTGACTTCGATATCAACCCCACAGAAATAGTTACCGACGGGAAGCCATCTTGCTTCCCGAGACACCTAAGCTCTGGGGGAAGAACCGAAAGGTGTCGAGAGGAGTGACCTCCAGCGAACGTCGAACAAGAACCCTAACCAGAAGTTAAGGGCGATGAAGACGAAGCGAACTAACCCACGGATAAAGGAACGGCATAAAAATGATAGTCAAGGACCGATCAACCCTGACGACGCCGGAGCCATCCTACTAAGGCCACCTCGGTAGTGCAAAATGAGAGAGAGAAATTTAGGGTGAGAGTTTTTTTTCTTCTAAGTGGGCAGTTCCCGTTTTGTTTTATAATCTTTAACTAGACATCAAACTTTTTGCCCTCATCTAATATTTCTACAAATGCTCCATCTATCTCATGGCAAACCTGTTCTCTAATTGTGTTTATAAATCCAAAATCAGAAGTTTGAAATAAAACCCAGGTTTTTAAGTACAATCAATGTTCTTAATTCTTATTATTACCACATTATATTTACTTGATTACTTATCCAGGAAAGTGGGTGCTGCTGCAGAGCAGACTGCAGATAGGCTGGGAAAACACAGTGAGTACTTAAATACACGTGAGAATTGTAAGAAAAAAAGAAACAAGAGTAGTTAATAAGTAGCACAAGATTTTGGACACAATACAGAGCTTGTCCTTTTTTTATCTTAAATTTCTGGAAAAATGAAATGGTTATGTGCAACTTCATTATGGAAGAGAGAGGGGGGATTGGAACCCACAACTCCACTTCCCGAGAGGCAGAGAGTTACATGGCCTGCAGGCTGCAGCCCGTGATTGTGAAGACAACCCCATTTGGTGTGGGAATCATAACAAAAATCTGCAAATCTCAAATCTATTGTTTTGAAAACCCAAATGCAATATACCTATTGCTATGATTCCATGGGAGGACTGATTAACATAAATAAAAAATTTAGGAGTTAGAGTTTAAGGTTTACATATTTTTTTTGAATAGTTTAAAAGTGATTATAACGTAATATTTGTTATACATATTTTTAACCATTTGAAAAGACGCAGCGATTTGAACTCATGTATCCTAAGATGAACATTATTCGCTTTTCAACTAAGACACTTGTTGAGTTCTTGAAAGTTACGTATTTAGATTTTAGTTGCTAAAGAAGTTAAGCATATTTGTTTTACAAGAGTGAAATGTAAAATGAATTATTGAGATTAACTCATTCTTCGTTTTCATGAAAATCTACTCATTTTCTACTAGTAATTTCACCCACCAATTTTAATCATCCATCGATAAAAAAGTGTCAAATTTAAAAATTTCTATATTATATAAACGAATCCTACTTCATTAAGATGTAGGATCCACTTACACAAAATATAAAATTTTTAATTTTATATTTTTTAAGAGTGCTGAATTAGTAAAATAAATGCCTGCGATTAACTTATTTTTTATAATTTTTTTACTATTAATTTCGTGCATCTATTTTAATAATTCTACGAGTAAAAGAAATGTGTAAAACTTATAAAAAAAATTAGAATGCGCAGATGCTGCCTCTACTAATAAATACACGAATGTCTTTAAGATTCCATGCGACCTTTATTGAAAAGGTGGGGAACATTTTAGTCAAATATGGTGGGCGTTGAAACAAATGAGCCAAGCACAACGGATAGACGAGAGGAAAATATAAATAACAAGCACTATTAGTGTAATTACCCTAAAATTTAATTACACAATGATTTTTCAAACGTAAACAAAAGCTCGAGTTGAATTGATTATGGTGGCTTGAACTATATGCGGCAATCAGGTCTTGTGGATCGGATTCTAATCAGATATTTCAGGTCGATTTGATATTTAGTTTGAGTTTTTTCGGTTTAGGTTTGATTCAGGTCAGATTGAGTTTAATTTAAATTTAGTTTGTGTGTATGTTATTTTGGAGCAGGATATCGGGTCGGGTTAATATCGGATCGGTTGACTTTTCGTTTCGGGTCTATATCAGATTGGTTGACTTTTTAGGTCAGGTCAGTATCGGATCAGTTGTCTTTCGGGTCGGGTCAATATTGAATCCGTCGGCTTTTAATTTGAGTCAATATATAAAGATGGTCTTTTAAAAGAGAAAAAAATAATATTAAACCATTAAACTATTACTAAATGCAGTTGTTAATTAGTAATATAATACAAATGAGAATAAAACACACATATTTGAGGAAATTAAATTCGAGTTGCTTTCGATTCGGGTTGATTTTCAATTCGGGTTGTTTTCGGTTTCAGTTATTTTCGATTTTGGTTAATTTCGATTCAGGTTGATTTTCGATTTAACTAAATTCGGGTCAATTTTAATTCGGATTGAATTAAATGTAGACCATCATATTTGGTTCTATATCGGGTCTCGAGTTTCGGGTCAAATTTGCCAGGTCTAGTTTGAACTCACTTGTTCGATAGTGTGAGTGTAACTCCACAATGATCCATTCATCAAACTTAAATAACTTAGAAATGCTAATGAATTTACATCCCATATCGAACATTATCGAGAGAATGTGAGTCGTCTTTTAGGTGCGAATCGACCATTGTGTCATAACCGGGATTCATCCGCTGTCGTAGACAATGCACGAACCATGAATGAATCAAACGTAAGGACACTCTTCCAATCAGCAATATGGAAATGTCCCTCTGCAAATAACATGATAGACAGAGAGATTCCTTGGATCAGCAAAGTAGACCTTCATAATTCCGAGGCACAGAACACCGTCCTTGCACCCAATCTCATGGGTAATTTGTCCACTCCTAAGGGTCCTAGACATTCTGGACCGGGAATCTTCTTTCCACCAGTGCAAGGAAGATTATGGATAAAAAAAAGTGACTTTTTACAGTACAAATAATAAATTGAGGGATAAAACGAAAATCCAAAGTGAAGTAAATATGTAAAAGAAACTAGGGTAAACTACCTAAATGGCCACCATACTATGGATAAAGTCGCGATTTAACTATAATACTATTTTTCGAACCAGTTAAGCCATCGTACTATTAATTTGGTCTCAATGTGGCCACCTGTCGTTAGAACCTAACGGTAGGGTGATGCGACAGTTAAAAAAAGGGGTATAATTACACATTTGGTCCATGGTATTTACATATCCTTTTAATTTAGTCCTAATTTTAAATTAATAAAATAAATTAATTATTTAATTAGATGGTGACACGTGTCTACACTTCTTGGAGAAATTTAATTATTTATATTTAATTTAATAAATTCATTTTGCTCCTCCAATCAGGTGGTGACAAGGGGATTCAAACCCGAGACCCCTTGGGGTATAAGGAGTGGCTTAGTCATTGCACCAAATATAACTTTGTGCTTTATATCACTAAATTAAATATATATGCCTTTTTGCTTTCTACATTTATTCTTTTAATTTAACATATATAATCATAGAATTGGTTTTTTAATTTAATAAAAATTTTAAATTATAACAAAAATTCAATTAGCAAACCCTAAACCCTAAACACCAAACACTAAACCCCACACCTTAAATGCTAAATGAAATTTTATTATAATTTAAAATTTTTAAATTATAATAAAATTTCATTTAGCAAACCCTAAACTCTAAATACTAAACCCCAAACCTCAAATGCTAACCCTAAATGCTAAACCCCTAATTATTTAGCATTTAGGGTTTAGGGTTTAGCATTTAGGGTATATATGTGAAATTAATTTGATGATTATATATGTGAAATTAGCGTTTAGGGTTTGAGCTTTGGGGTTTAGGGTTATATATGTGAAATTAATTCGATAATTATATATGTTAAATTAAAAGAATAAATGTAGAAAACAATAAGACATATATATTTAATTTAGTGATATAAATCATAAAGTTGTACTTGGTGCAGTGGTTAAGTCACTCCTTATAACCCAAGGGGTCCTAGGTTTGAATTCCTTTGTAGGCCGAATGCTTGATTTTATTTTCCTCCTTTAAATAGTCATCACCTAATTAAATAATTAATTTATTTTATTAATTTAAAATTAGGACTAAATTGAAAGAATGTGCAAATAGCAAGGACCAAATGTGTAATTATACTCCTTTTCTTTTAATTGCCATGTCACTCTGCTGCTAGGTTCTAATGGCAAGTGGCCACATTGAGTCCAAATTAATAGTATGGTGGCTTAATTGCTTCGAAAAATAGTATTGTGGTCAAATCTCGACTTTATCCATAGTATGGTGGCTATTTAGGTAGTTTACCCAAGAAACTATTAATTGGACTTAAGCCACAAATTCAAATGGTCTTAATGATAAGCCCTAAAATTCCAACCCTAATTTCTGGTTCATTAACTTTTGTTTTGAACAGAGGATTAAATGCTCAAAATTAGATTAAAAAGCAACTATTAATTGGACTTAAGCCACAAATTCATATGGTCTTAATAATAAGCCCAACAATGAAACAAAAATTCATTCGGATCTCGACAGGGGCAGGAGATGTTACATTAGTCGAGAATGAAAAAGAGAAAAAAAAATAGTCTTCACGTTAATTTAAAAAAAATTCAAATTAGTCCTCCCATTGTAAAAAAAAATGAAGGGTGAAATTAAGCAATCATTGAAATATTAAAGACTTATTTTACAACTATAACCGGAGAATATAAAGAATAAAAATTTGCTTATTTGAACATTTTTAAAATATTGAAGTTGAAATAGTTAAAAAAATATTTCGGACTCTATATTTATATATAAAGAGTAAATATCATATAGAACTTTAATCCTAATATGGATCTTAAACTCTCCATAGTAGAGTACATCAAAGTCATATTTAATACATAAATGCATGGTGACTTCGGTGTATGCACTTAATCTAAATGTATGACGCATGCAAAAATGGTTTAATGCAAGATGCAATCTAAATGCATGAATGTGACATGAAAGTTTTTTTGCCCTCAATGGGATGCCCCTGACTCCTCACTGGTCCTGTCAGGATCTTGGTCTTTTTACATATGACAATGCCCCAACCTCTTCTTGGGTTTGATTACCTTTCTTTGAATATTTCATCAGTGTGCATGCCTCAACATTTTGTTCGTTCTATGTTGTCGTCTGAAACTGCTTTCATTGTCCTCATGAAGATATTGTGTTGCCCCCTAAGTCGGGCTTTTGTAGAGGTTCTGTAAGGTGCTAGATTGACCAACTTTGTTGTATCAGATGGGGTAACCCAGGGACTAATTTTGAAATTTCAAAATGTATGCATGTAAATGCGAAATACATGTCTTAGATGTGAAAGTACTGATTCAAAAATGGTTCCCATGGCTCAACTTCTGAACTCACGGGATTCATTTGCAACTTTGAATATTGCCTTGATATCTACAGTGCTAGATTTTTTCCCAATGATAATTTTCCAAATTGAGAACCAGTCGTGAATCAGCATTTCATGCTGGTAAAATGCAAAAAATTAAAGCGTTATGATATGCCATGCAGTGAATGCCAAAATGAGCAGATATGATGTGATCACAAAAAAGGGTCAATTTGAAATTAGGGTAAAAATAAAAGATTTCTGATCGGGTAAACCACTTGAATCAATACCCCAATGTAATGCAAATGCAATGATGTATGAAAAAAGGGTAAAACAAAAAAGAAAACGAGTCAGTACCGGATAAGATCAATAACACATAAATAGAAGAACAATTTAGATAAGGTAAACAAACAAAACAACCCTATTTACATCCCGTCTAAAACACCTAGGTTATCCGCATGGCTCTAAAAGGGTGGGTTTCTATATGTTCTCTACATATAGTTTTGGTGCTAAGAGGTACCCGAATTGTCCTTGTTGTCCCCTACTAAAAGTAGCAAGGCCCCCGGTCATCACCCATTATAGGCTCCTTTCAACAGGGTTCAATTTAGGGGGACCCATTCGCTTATGCCTGCACGAAGGAATGATATCCTTACGAAAGCATAAGATACTTGAGCCCCGAAGGTACTTGCTACGCCTACACGGAGGAACGATATCCTCACGAAAGCATTAGCGTTTTCCCCCACTTAAAAGGACGGGTTTATATGCCAAATTTTAAATGCGTTAAAATAAACGCTCAATTATAACCGAATGTTAATTTAATAGTCACTTTAATCCGGAACTTCCAATATTAGTAAAGCGATAATTATTTAAAAAGCTCGACTCTCTTATATTTTTGAAAACAAAAAAATTTTCTCAGTGGAGTCGCCATCTGTAGCGATGTCCCTCTCGCTAAAAAAAGGTGGTTTATTTTTTTGTTTTGAAAATAATGTCTTCCGTGAGATTTTAGAAGAAACCGTGTTTTATTTAACAAATGGAGTCGCCACCGGCCACTCAAGGTGGACCGGACACCGTAAAAAACCAGAGATTTTAAAATGTCGGGTTCGAGAGTCGGTTACGGATGGGGAAGGATTAGCACCCCCACACCGCCCAAATTTGGTACTTTAATAATTGCCGCTTTATTAATATTAGATTTTCCGGATTAAAGTGACGATTAAATTAAAATTTGGTTCATAAGTGCGAGTAAATTTTAAAAGCCTCGTTATCCGAGAGTAAACACCCAACCACTATCACTACGCCTGATACTGGCCCTGTTTGCGCTCGGATAAAAGGGCACCGTATTGACAATTAATATATCTCGACATGCAATCTTAAAAAAACATGGCAAATATAAATAAATATATTGCGATAAAATATAAATAAATACTAACATAATAAAATACTAATATAATATAAATAAAATACTAATATAAAACATACACACATAACTATTAATTTAACACATAAATAAAAACAAATTTAACATAAATAAAATACTAATCTAAAACATACATACATAAATATTAATCTAACACATAAATAAAAACAAATTTAACATAAATAAAATATTAATATAAAATATAAATTTAAAACATAATAAATACTAATCTAAAACATAAATAAACATACAAACTAAAAAACACAATTTTAAATTAACTTCTACTTCATTAAATCATAAAAATTACAACACAAATAAAAAAGAAAGAAAATATACCTAACTAAGAGCTCGAATGACGAACCCCGATGGAACCCCACCGAGATCTACTACGACCTCTCCAAAAATTAACTAGATCGGATCCAAAATAAGACTCCGATCGAACCGGTTAGGACTGAGGACACTGCCCCTGTCCTTGGCTACCCGAGAGCCAAGCTCTTTTATTTTGGGCATGCCACTGCCGGCTCTCTTTCCCCTTGCAAATGGCAAATGCATGCCTATTTATAGGCAATTTCAAAGGGGTGAGGGGAGAGCTTGGGTGACGTGGAGCTCTAGGCTCCACGCAAATTTCCTTTTTTTAATTACTTTTTTACTTTTTTTATAAATATATATTACTTATATATTTTTTTATTTTTTTATTTATTTTATATTAATAATATTACTATTGAAATAATACTAATAATACTAAGACCCGGACAAAAATGAGTGATTACAGTTGCCCCTCTTTGCTTGTTCTTGTGAAACAAGAACAAAGCAAAGATCAAAAGCACTCATTTTTGTCTTACTTCCTTGTTTGTAGCTTCGGAGTCGCGTGTTCTTCTGGAACCCCCCGCTTCTCCTTAGCCGAATCTTCAGGCTCTTAAGTTCTTCCTATGTAGAACTTCTTCACCTTCTGATCTTGGAACTACAGGTCCTTCCAATATAGAACCTTTCATAATGACGTCTTGAGTTAGGAGTCCCTCCTATATAGGACTTTCCACTCGGAGACGGCAAAGCTTAGAGTCCTTCCTATATAGAACTCATCGCCTTCAACGCGGCGGGTTTTTCTTATATAAAACCTTCTGCGTCACGGATGGATTCTTCTGACGGGGAGTTCTTCCTATATAGAACTGCTAGCCTTCAAACCCTGGAGCCGCCAATCCTTCCTATACAGAACTTTTAGCTTCTGAAGTCTCGGAGTTACGGGTTTTTCCTATATCGAACCTTTCACTGCGATGGATCGAAAATATAGACTATTCCTATATAGGACCTTTATTTCCGAATAAGGGATTCACGCCAAACTGGCTACTGATCTTTCTAGACTCACGCTACTGAGGCTACCGATCTTTCTGGACTCACGCTACTAAGCCTGCCGATCTTTCTGGACTCACGCTACTAAGGCTGCCGATCTTTCTAGACTCACGCTATTAAGGCTGCTTATCTTTCTAGACTCACGCTACTAAGGCTGCCGATCTTTCTGGACTCACGCTACTAAGGTTGTCGATCTTTCTGGACTCACGCTACTAAGGTTGTCGATCTTTCTCCAAATTTGGGGATTCACGCCGAAAATGGCTATCGATCTTTTTGGAATCACGCTACTAAGGATGTCGATCTTTTTTCTTTAGTAAATTCTTTGACAATTCTTCAAATACTGTCTAAAAACAAGCAAAAATTGACATGCCTCTATCTATATGATGCATGCAATGTCGTGGTTTCTTTTTCTTCTTCTCTTTTTCTTTTTTTTTCTCTATTTTTTCTTCTCTCTTTTACCTTTTTTTCTTCTTTTTCTCTTCTTTGTATCATCATTTTTCTCTCACTCTATTTTCTTTCTTTTTCTTATTTCTTCTCTTTTTCTGTTATAAAGTCTTACGCCCTGGAAGGTTATTTCTCAGATTTCCTTTCTTCTTTTCTGTTGTAGTATGCCATTTGATCAGTTATTTATCTGATTCATGTCTTTTAACCCTTTCGCGATATAATTCTCTCTCTTTTTTCTTTCAGGCCTTTTTTGTTCTAAAGTCTTACACCCTGAAAGGTCGTTCCTCAGATTTCTTCATCTCTTTACTTCTTCACTGTATGCTCTTAAATCCTCATTTGATCAATCATTTCGAATCTAGATTAACATGTCTTCAGGGTTATCACCCGTCTTCATAAATGATCTTCTGGTTCTTATATTATTCTTATAAGAACCCTTATCATCTTTTTCGCTTGGCATTGCCCCATTCAACCACGGGCTCCACTGCTTTGAGTTTTCTGACCCATCATACAGAGTCTTGATTTATTTCTAGTCACCAGGGTGAGCCAAAATGCTTTCATCCCCTGAGCTCATCCTTGATCTTCTCGTAGTATTTCGACGGGAACTAACTCCTGGTCTATATGCTTTAAATCTCATCATCCTTCATTTTTAAAGTAATGCAAAAGACAATTTACTTGTGTATATTTCAAAAATTAATGATTGTTTGAAAAGATAACAGTCATTTTGAAAATCACAACTTGGAAGAAATACCAAACATTTTAAAAATATTGTTTGGAACAAATGGTAAACATTTTTTCTTCTTCTTTTTTTAAGGACCAAACATTTTTAAAAAATTAATGTTTGGAGAATGGTAAACAAAATTCGAAGTATATTGCCAAACATTTTAAAAACTAATGTTTGGGGGAAATGGTAAACATCAAAACTTTGGGAGAAAATGTCAAACCTTTTAAAACATGTTTGCCCCAAAAATATCAAACACCATAGCACATCTGCTTCAAATTGCCTGAGATCAACTCTAATGAAGCGCATATTTAGAAGATCTTGACCATATGGAGATATATGCAAATGTATAGTTTCTTCTGGTCTAATAGGCTTTTGAGAGGAACAACCCTACCTAGTTTCTACCCCGTTTAAGCTGGCTCTCTTAATCTCACTATCTCACCATGCCCCATCATTCCCTCATTTGGGTGTCGATCAAGCACTTCGAAGTTTGACGTTCCTTGAAGCAAAGTTAACCCTTATAGGCGGAATGAAATCTGAAGACATTCTCATTCAACTTGGATATCTATGGATGATCAGAATGGTCTTCGGGGGCTTGTAATGTAGGCCTTTGGTTTATGGTTAAGTGAAACAGTATTTCCGTACTTGTGTAACTTGGATATGCCCATTATTCCTTCTATTTTTTGGATCACTCTAGACTGTCCGTTTTCGGGTTTTCACCCTAGAGTTCATTTCCTTTCTTTTTTACTGTAGGCTGTCTTGCATTCTGGCTATGTACTGATGTTCTTTTATTTTTAAAAATTATCACTGATTATACTGTTTTTCAGCTGCATTCATAAAATCTATAGTAGATTTTTAATGGGTACACTAAGAACCCGATTAACTAAATTGATTCATTTAACAGTAGAGAGACTAATTTGAACCAATCTTTGCAATAGATGGACTAATTGATATACTCCCTATAAAAGAGGGATTAGGAAGGTAGTTTTACCATGCTAATTGTTGTATATGTTTATGATTTATAAACCTTTGACTTAACAATTTAACGATTGTCAAGATGGCCGAGTGGTCTAAGGCGCCAGAATAAAGTTCTGGACTTTCAGAGAGAGCGTGGGTTCAACTCCTACTTCTAAACATATTTTTTGGGTCCGCCAATCCGTTTCGGGTCGGATCAAGTTTCGGTTAGGATTTTGTCAGGTTGAGGTAACCTAAGCAAACTTCTTCACCCCTGAGCAAATATGTTCAGTAATTGTTGCTATTTTAGCTGTATCTTCACTTTTGGGATTTCATATTCACTTCATTTTGCTGACCAACTTAACAATGGTGGTTGCTCGACTTCTTTTTCGTGATCCCGGAGCTTGAACGATGATGGTTCCGAAGATGAACATACATTGGAAACAGATAGAAGATGAATAACACGGATCCATCATGCTTTTCACTACTTGATGAAACACGAATTCGGTTTTGAAAAGCCAATCTTTTAAGATGTTCAAGGCAAACATTGCTCCATCTGTCAAATGTGCCTGCTAGCATTTTGAGCTCCCATGGCCTTTGCCATTCATCTCTCATGCATATCCTAGCATTATCAATTATGTTGATTCGGTTCTATTTTCGGTTTGATTTTCGATTCAGCTGATTTTTTCTCAGCCCGAGGTTCGAGGCCTTATTTGACAGATGAGGGTTATCTAATGTCTATATATGCTAGATTGCTAGTATTTGCATTGGTGATGCACTGATGAGCAATTGGGCACTGTTGCATAAAGACCTAATCAAGGCTTGTGATTCTATACTTGTAGTAAATCATAAACAATCTTCAAAAGATTAGAATCTGTGATTCTCATTGAATGCATTATCGATTATCTGAATCCGTAATCCGAACGTGTTCGTAAAATCTCCGTCGAACAACATAAAGCAGTTAAAATTGGTTGAAACTTGAAGGAGTGGAACATGCCAAAAATACATATATGGGAATATGACTAATACCTACAAATTACATAGAAAACAAACACTAAATACTGCAAAAGATTCTCTTTGCTTTTATGTCAAGTTGTCTTCCACTTGTAAAATAATGGTGAGGAAAGGAAAACATTCCATGTTTTTTCTATTTGTCTTGTTTTGTGATGTGTTTCACTTTGCATTGAGATCATACAATTAAAGGTAATATATTTAGTATATACAATATTTTACCAACAGGAAGAACAGAAACCCAGAAACACTCCAACATGCTTCTGAAACATAATATCTTGGGTTTAATAATTTATTACTCAAGTTTCACCTCGAAGACCGGGATTGATTCGAGCATTCGATCGAATCAAATCAAATTTCCTAGGTTTTCTCATCTTTTCAGAAACCAAATTATGCCTCCCCATCATTAAATGGGTGTTAAAGCCAGAATCAAAATTAGTAACCTTGATGTGACCACTTCAGCTAACATTCATGAGTAATGAATATCAACTTGATCAAGCTCCAAAAGGCAATTTGGTAGCAACAGTTGAATTCTGAATCCCAATTATAAACGCAAAAGATAGGTTACATAAATAATGGATTGCTACATTGCATTGCCAAGAACAATAATCTAGACTAAAAGTTGCAGTTCAATAAGATTATATATATAATTATGATGGGGCACCATTTGTTTTCTGTGACTGAATCACAGCCCTCAACTTCTCATAAGCATCGGAGCAAGCGTGAGAATAGTCCGACAAAGCTCGGAATATCTCAGGCAAGCGGATTTTAAGGCTTCCTATAGATTTCTCTCGTACCTGAATGCAATGCTTTTTGTGAGCTTCGACTTCCTCTTCCAACCTCTTTTCCAAGCTCTTAACTGCAACTTGTCTTTCGAAGACGGGATCCTTGGTATTTGCGTCTTCGCCTCTTTCTGTATCGATTTCATCCGATGCGGATCTCCGTTGCTTGTACTTGTGGCACCATTCCTCGAATGCCTGGCTCTTGCGCAAGAATTCCTTCCGAGTTTCCTCACATTTTTCTTTAAGCTTCATCTCTTCGTCTTGATGAATGATTATGGTTTTTATCACAGCGGCAAATGAAGAGATGGCGGATTTAGCAACCTCATCAGGAAGCTTTTCGAGATAATCGTGCCAGGCATGGAGGAGTGCTTGGATGGGGGGACTTTGAACTCGTGGAGGAGAAGAGATTTTCTCTTTCAAACTGCTTTCGATAGGGATGAGATTCAACTTTAACCAGTTGTTGAGAGCTAGGATGTATTGCTTTTGATGGGTTACGAGCTTATCGAATTGCGAATGCCATTTTTGGACAACATTATGAAGTTGGACGGTGCGGTCATGGTGACGCTTCGTTGTTTCTATGGATGCGAGGGCAACATCAAGAGATTTAAGCTTTTCAACAATCTTTAGTTGGCTATCATGATGTATGCACATGTTTGCCCACATGTTAGCCATCCTGCAAATTGGATGTCAATTTTCGCGGTCATGATTAAATTCAGTTTCTTAATCCGATACTATGAGCAACACTAACAGTAACAGATAAGCATATGAAGAAAAGATGCCCCGTACAGAAAACGAGAAGCAATACACAGCTTACTTGATACTTTCGTACAAAAACTTACCCATCAACAAGCGTAACAAGTTTCGGGTATAACTGCTCGTCACGTAACCGGTTTACTTCAGACACTGTTGAATCCATGGACTGCATGTCAACTATGTACCTCGTATGTAAATGACTTACAGCTGCTTTCGTTTTCTCCAACGACTCAGCGCTAGCTCCTTGTTTCTTTTGCTTGTTCAACCAAGCTACCTTCCTTTTATACTCGAGCTTCATCAACTCCCCTTGCTACAATAGGTACCAAATTCTCATAAGATTCCGAAACAAGAACAGCAATAGCTCAACAATATTTTATGCCAAATATATATATATATATATATATATATATATATATATCAACATGTCTATCATCTACATCGATTGCCATGGAAAACAACTGGCCATCGAAAGGTAGAGAGCACAAACAAACTGAAAACTTAAAGACATACCTTTACTTCATCATAGAGTTTCTTCTCCCATGCTAGCAACTTATCCAAAACAGTGGCATGAGTCTCGTACTCTTCCGAATCAAATTCATCCTTCCCGTTTTCACCATTCGTCATACCTCTGAAAGAACTATTCCATGTAATGACACGCATCACCCTCGCGGAATGATCAATATGCCCTACAATCAGCCGAATCGTTACCATGATCAACATATGCCTGAACAAGAAGCTAGTAAACTTTAGAACTGTTCAATAATGCACCATTTGACCCAATAAAAAATTGCAGCGTTTTCTTTTTTTTTCTTTTCTAAAGAATAAAGTACAAAGATCGAAGGTCAAGGCCAGATTGTAACATGTAAAGGTAAAGGACACCAAGATCTAAATGTAAAGCCACATTACACATAAAGTCTATTAAATCATTCAAAAACATAACTTTCTTTTAGATAAGGTTTCAAGCTTCAATCTTTCACAGAAAAGATGGTAAAAGACCCTACCTTTATCGAACTTAACCATCGAAAATTCAAATTGTCGCAGTTTAAAAAGTACTTAGCAAATCAATAATCATCAAAGTAACTTAGAGGCCAAGAAGATTACCCCGATTATCAGCAAAATTGGAGTGATAATGCAACCTGGTAGCCTCAAGGGTCTTAGAAACCTCTTGAGCATTCTCTGAGGATTTCAAGAAATGGTCATCAATCTCATTCAAAACCAGCATCAAATTCACACTAGAAACGGCCTTCACCGCTCTCCTGAAATCGGCCGGAGCCGTTTTCGAATGCTCGATTTGTATCGGCTGCTTCCCTTTCACATCATCCATCTGCATAGCCATTGCCATGGCCGCCACTTTCTCCGGCCTCTCCGGGGTCTTGGGCTCAATCTCGTTGTCACCAGTAAAACCCACACCGCTGATGTTGTTCTCCAAAGTGTTGGCATTTCGAGTGTCGGTTTCGTTGGGGTTGTTGTCCAAATCCAAGCTCGGACCCGGCATGTTATCGTCGACCATAAAGAAGTAATCCCAAGCCATGTTTTTAGCTTCCGGCATCGGCGGCGGGTGGCGGGTCACATTGTTGTTCTCCGACGTCCTTGATGCCTTTATCTCCTCCGCATGAGGCGCTTCGTTGTGATTTTTTTCAAGCACCTCGTTTTCCAGATGGTGTTCTTCTCCGTCGTCCTCTTCCTCTTCCTCTTCCTCCTCATCTTCTTCTTCAATGGCGAGGGAAGCATCGAACTCCTTACGACTCTTGATAGGCATTTCCGGCATGCTAACGGCGCTTTTGATGGGAGGGACAGGGCTAGCGGAGAAATTAGGAAGAGGGGGAGGCGGAGGAAGGTTGTCTATCATAGGCGGCGGAGGAGGCGGCTGAGGAGTGGCTTCAAGAGGAGGAATCTCATCCTGGTGTTCCATAGGCTCTTCGGCTTCTCCATGGCCGTAGTCACTCAACGAAGCGCCGGTGTTCTTCAACGAAATGGCGTAACCAGAGTGACCGGCGGCGAAAGCGTTGCGAGCCACAACCGCTTCTTTCATCAAGTTCTTCCGGTCCTTGCAACGAACCACTGATTCTTCGTTCTCAATTCTAGACTGAGCACACCCCATTTTCTCCGAAGGCCAAAGAAACCCAACGGAGCGCCGTGTGCGGTGGTTCTGGCGGGGATAAGAAATGAGAGAGTGAGGTACAACCAAAGCAAGTACAGCGAGAAAGGGAGAAGACAATGGGAGACAGACAGCAGCAGAGCTGCAGAGGCAAAGAGAGTGATGAGAGTGGGGTATACATTTGTACTCGCGTCCTTTTCACTATATTTAAATTAACGGTCACATTATTTTTTTTGAAAAAGGGAAAAATACGTTTCACGACGACGTTTTATTGCTTGATTAATTATAACCCTATCATTTAGTTTTGAATTTAGACGAGAGCTGTTGTTTTGGATAAAGATAAATTAAAATTATGTCGATTGAGATTTTAAAATTTTCTTAATGAATATTTTATTTTTATTAATTTAAGTTTGAATTATTTTAATTTTTAAAATCAAGTTTTATCAGGTTTAGATGTTTTTTATGGTAGCTTGTATCTTACAAGTACATCACTATTGGTCACTAATTTATTTTCGTTTTTTTATTTTAGTCACTAAATTTTTATGTTTGGCAAAAATAGGTACTAATGTTTTTTTCTATTTTGGTCACTTACCTTTAAAAAACTCACGAAAAAAATAGGAAAACGAGAATAGTTTAGTGACCAAAATAAGAAAGAAACAATAGATTTGTGGCCAAAATAAGAAAAAAACAATGTTAGTGATGATTTTGCACAAAATAATAGTTTAATGACAAAAAACAATGATAATGTTTACCCTATCTTATATTAGACATATCATTTTTGTCTTTATGTTGTATGTATTATACCGGTATGTTTTATATGTAAATATGCCTTAATTATATACATATAATTGAAATGTGTATGTACATATAAATTTTAATAATATTAATTAATTCAACCCATTGAGTGATCTTATTAGAAAAGGGAGTATTATAATTTTTAGAACATTCAGGTTCAAATAGTTTGTTTACATGATGTGTCGGATCCATGTGTAATGTAGGGCAGGCACGTGCCTACCTTGAACTTTTTAAAGTTTATACATTTACCCTCAAGTTTTGTAAGTTTTATGAATTAGTCCTTACAATTTTATAATATTTAAGATTTGTGCCCATCCTGAAATTTTAAGATTTTATTTGTGCCAACTTTCAAATATATTTCTGGATCTGTCATTGTATGTGTACGTTTTTAAAGGGTCAAGAATAAAAGAACATATACAACCATGTTTTCAAAGCGCTCGTATTAACCAAATCGAATTTTCAAATTCAGACCAAAATTGAATTGGCTAATTTCGATGGAATCAGACGGTTCAAAATGATCCATACAACCCTCCATCACCATCATTTACTTCTTTTTTCACTTTTGAGCTCCATTATTAGATGGCTTTACTATATAAATGGTCATTTTGTTAAGATATAAAGGCTAAGAATGAAGAAAACAACGAATACAGTCAAAAGAGAAAGACCCTAATTTAACAACGAATCATCTACGTGGATTAGGTATTGGGTGAGCACAAGTTTGAAGGAAATATAAGAGCCATCCCATAGTGTTAAAGGTTGGGTCAACAAAACTCCACTTGAAAAAATTAAATTTTTCGACTCAACTTCAGGCGAAAAAAATTAACTCGTCTTGACTCGATTCAAAAATATTTCAAATGAAGTTTGAATTGTAAAATAGAAATTCGAATAACTTGAAATTTTTAATAATTAGTGGATGTTTTTAAGTTAGAGTTGAGTCCCATGATTTTTCTTGGTATACATATATCAATATAAAAAATGTGAAGAAATATGTCAAACATAAAAAATATGAAGAAATATATATGTATATCTTATACGATTAGAGAAAGTCGTTTCAAATAGAATAAAATCGTACTATAACATGATAAATAATTATAATTAACTTTGTATAGGAACTCAAAAACTTGACTAGACTCAAACTCCACTCGAATTTTATAAAGTCAACTCGAATAAAGAAATTCAAATAAAATTTGAGTTGTAAAATATGATGCTTCAACTTGAATAATACAAATTTTTTTAACTCGACTCGACTTGATTGAACGTTCACCCCTAATTAAAGGCTCTTTATTTTTCTCGTATTAGGAATGCAGAATATTACGAACCATAAAGTTTAATGTTTCTTAAATAAGGTTTTTTATTTAAGTCTTGCGGAGGAAAGAAATAGTATTACAAAAGTTTGTTTATTTTGATTTAAACATTTAAATGTATCTCAGAACACAAACTCGCTAACTTCTTTCAATTCTCATTCATCTCACGGGCATGTAAAGGTGAACAAAACTTGATAATTCGAAATTTATTAATTTGACTCGATCAAATATTCACCCTTACAAGTAGGGACATTATGATTTTATGTCATGTCTGTGAGCGTTTAAAAAAGTTAGATTAAAATTTTAAAGATCGTAAAGTTAAATAATCAATAAAAACTATAAAAGATGCATAAATTATGTAAAAAAATAAAATTTTCAGAAAGTGCGACTGTCTAGGATACATACCGGTCTATTCATGTTCACAAGAGCTAAAAAGTAATCGAGTCACCTTCCTCAAAGATAACTTCTAGGCAGGTCCATAACAGGAAATATATCAACAAACAACATCACATTAACAACAATTCAAAATCATACTAGAGGCTATCGAAATCTATGGCTACTACCTTGCAAGCTAGATTTGTAGGGCGATGAATCATAATAACAAAGCTTGACCGGAATTAATAATGTTCATAGGCAGCTTGAGTGAGAACAAGAGCCACCACTTTTCTTACCTGATTTTTAACTTGTACGGACACATGATTTTATATAATATGTACGAATTATTAAAAATTATATTAGAAATATAAGAGTGTAAAATTACAAAATTTTAGGGGTATATAATTAGATTGTCAATAAAGTACAAAGAAAATATTCAGCTATAGAGTGATTTAAAATTTTTAGGGGTGTGACTGCTCTCTTAGTCCATCCCTGCTTTTAAATGGTGTTGGTTCCGTTGCCAAGGCTTTTACAGACTCTACAAGCTTAAGATAATTAACTTATAATAGTATCTGTTCATACTTTTTTCTTAACATTTAACAACACAGATATATGTGTTCGGACCCGAACTTTTTAAATGAACATTTTTTTTTCTACCGGAGCCGTTGGTTGGTTTTTATGATAGTATAATGCTGTCTAAAACATATCCATGTAAGGGGTTTAGCCTGGTGGAGATTGATGAAAATGGTAAATGTATTCAAATTGCATTTGCCCAACATATTCGATTGGGCCATTTCCATGGACAATGGCCTCTAATTTGAATGAGATAAACCGTTCAAGTATCTGCTTTGATTAACATGTTTGGCCCAATTAATCTTTTCCATGCTGCTGAAGCCTAGATACATAGGCCTACACTTGACACTGACCCAAAGTTGTTTATAGTTAGTCCTTACAAAATAAAGAAATTGAACTTGAAAGAATTCAGGTCTAATTGTTGTTTTAGTCCTTCGGTTATGCTGAAATTCGGTATAAGTTCAAATTATAAGCTGGTCATTCTACTTTTATATTATTTTCAGTATATCCAAATCGTTAACACCATTAGTTGTTATCGTTAAAGTTATGACATAGAATTCTTTTTTTTAAACAATCTAATTATATGATCAGATAATGATAAAATAACGACGACCGGCAGTACTACCAGAGGCGAACCTACGTTAGTCTTAGAAGGGGCTCCCAATCCGTAATCATGCTTTCGTCCCTCAGTATTACCAATGTGGATTCCAAAGTCAAAAAGTTTCATGACTGTTATTTAGTGGTGAATTAATTTTTTTTATATAAATTTAAAACAAAGCATTAGAAAAAACCTCAATAATTGTGTCCTTTTTTGGGTGAGTTAGAAAGTGTGAAGATGGGACAATTTTGAACCTTGTAGGTACTTTGCTTTTAGTTCCCATCTACTTTGTCCTTTGTCTAACCTAAATTCTAAGTTAAGCAACGCCTTTGCATGTGATTTATGTAAACATCAAACCAAAATGAACACGTTGTTCCAATCCATGCTTGGGTTGGTTGGTGTCAGTCCTGATTTGGTTTAATTATCATTTTAGTCATTCTACTATGTCAAAATTTAAAATATTTCTCAACATTAATTTGACATATTCTAGTCATCTATTATTAAAATACCTAGAGGGGAAGGGAAGAATGACTCTAGGGGAAGGAGGGGGTGCTCGCAGTAAGTCTATAACTCATGACCTAAGAAAATATGAGAGAACAAAGATGAACATCTAGGTCAACCGACCAAAATTAAATTGATAACACCGTTAGTTTCTCCACTTAAGTGGTGACATGAGTTTTCTTTTATCACATGCTTGTTATATGTTTATACCTCGCCATTACATGTTTATCTAAAGTGGGTCTATGATGGTATCGTCACTTTAATTAACACAATAATTGTATTATCAATTTAGACCTACTAATAACATTATAAAGGTCAAAATATGTAAAATTAAAGTGGATGAATTAAATCCCAAATCTCAACAAATTAGAGGGACTAAAATCACAATTAAGCCTTTTAAATTGGTTGGCAATTGCCTTTGCCTTTACATTCTTAACCTTTATGAGTCCACATTCAAACACTATATCTATGGTGGGCTAAGCGCACTACCTTTCTCTTTTACATCTTCCTCACATGTAAGCCAATTCAAGTGCATCTAAAATCATCCCCCCCCCACTAATTTGTCTTCATTTAATTTTAGTCTTTTTATTAAGACCTTGTTTGCTTCAATCTCCATTTGATTTGGTGGGGATTTGTGTCATCCACTCATTAAAAAAATATATAATATATGTATATCGCATCTATTTGGTGATCAAGTTTAAGCCAAAATCTTGTAGGGTTTCTTGGCAAACCCACATTGGTGGGGCGGTTTAAGACAATTTCCTTATTATTGTTAAGTGAAGTTTAGCATGTTAAGGGCATTCAATTGGATCTGCTAGTTGAATAACATGTGTACATGTATAAATGGGATAGGATCTACGTACACAATGTAAAAATTAAAATGTTTTACATTGATTTTGGATTGTTGGATGAATATAAATTTATGGTTAAGATTATTCGTTTCTCTTTCCCTACCTTAATCATTTTCAGCTTTTAATCTCAACTATTAATTTCCACATCTAATGATCCAAAATCATTGTAAACTAAAAAAAATACAGTGTAAAAGTTAAAAAAAATACACTGGTCTTGGAGAATCAGATGATTGTAAATTTATAGTTAGGATTATTCATATACACCCATTCAATGATCCAAAATTACAGTAAATTAAAAATTTTACATTTTGTAATTGGATCTTATCTCTAAATAAATATATAAATGATTATATTATACTTGAGTTAACCCTTATTTGGATTGAGAATCTTTATTATATAGTATGAGAATTTGGTCTAAATCTTTGTAATAGCATTAGTCCATGTAATTTATATATCTTATATTGGAGATATCTACTTACACTAGTGTAAAACTAAGTGAGTTTTTCCACGATTGATATTCTAACAATCAAATCGTTGAATTTCATGTTCTATTTAGGTAGATCGTAGTAAACTAGCAATATCTAACTATTTATTTTATGTAAAAACTTTCCGACCATTGAATGTGTATTAATAAATGAGAAAAACTTCGATACACATGTTGTGTAGTTTACACAAGCCTTTTAGTTTTAGGGGTTAGGGGTTTAGTTTAGGATTTAGAGCTTATGGGTTTGGGTTGTAGGGCTTAGAATTTAAGGTTAGTGTTTAGAGTTTAGGGTTTAGTTTTTTAGGGTTTATAGTATAAATAAGAAGGATTTTTCACACAGTCTGTGTATCAAATTTAAGCCCTTAATAAATATATTATTTTGGATCATCATGATAAAGATATCGAACTGATTCAAAAATTTGTGTGCATAATAAGTACAATAAACAATATTGGCCTATGGGAATTTCTTGATTGCCTAATTTGTTTTGATTTTGGGTTAATTTTCCTTTTTTAAAAAATCCCTTTTTTGTTCCTATAACATGTCTTTATCAAATAGATACTTCAAATGTGCACAATGATTTTCAATGGAATCCAAAGTGTCTTCTTTGTATTTTTGTTAAAAAAGAGTTTTTAAAAAGCTCATATTTGAACTTATTAAATAGGAGAAGTTTGCAATCATATGAGGTGAGATAAACAAACCAATTGAAACCTTTGCAAATTTGTCCACATGATTTTTTTTCTTTTTTTATCGAATTAAATATTACAAATTCTATAACTATTTGAAGAAAAAAGAGAGAAAATTTCTTCGCACAAAATTCAAACCCTTAACTTTAAGGTTAAAATTTTGAATTTATATAAAATTTTACCACCGAATCAATAACATATTGGATTAATTTAATTTTATATTATCTATAATAGGGACGGAATCAGGATTTCATGTAAGGGGTGTAAACTATCAGGAAGCTGTATTAGAAATGTAGGGGTCAAAATTACAAGACTTTAAGGGGTGCAGAATTAGATTATCAATAGAAAAAACAAATATATATATATATAAAATATAGGATAACTTTAAATTTTTAGGGGGTGCGGCTACCCCTAACACTCCCTAGGTCCGTCCCTGATCTATAATTAAGAAAAATATGTTTTCATCGTATAAATATACTTTAATTTTTTTTCATAATAAAATCATACGTTGCGAAAGGAAAAAAAAAACTAAAAACCTTTCCATGTATGCAAATTAAAGGTCCACATGAACAAATCCATCACCTAGCTTAGTATTTATATTCTTTATATCAAAAGTATCTTTTCAACATCTAAAACGTGCTTCTAATAAAAAAAACATCTAAAATATACTTTAATTTTTCCACTAAAAAATCCATGCAACACTATAGAAAAAAATTAATGGAATCACATGAAAGATAGTAACAAATAAAATCAATGGGCTAAATTGTTTTATTTTAGTAATTTAGTTCAGTCAGGACATAACTATTAAGGGAAAGAGAGGGATCTATGTCTCGAATTTTTCATCTAAGGACAACTTTAGTCCTATTAGTTTGAATACTTGTCAAATTAAACATTTTCTTCCTAAATTTGGATTAAATACTTACCAGTCTCTATTAATTAAAATTAAACAAATTTATCCCTTCCATTGTCTAATCCTGACTTCATCCTTCATTTCAAATTTCAATCAGATAAAAAATGCAAAGGCCAGCATTAAATTCCAATTGTTTAACCTAGATGCTCCATGCAAACAACCTAAATTGGCACCTATAATATTTTGGCCATTTTCCCATAAAGAAAACCCTTTTATTAAAATATAATGTAGAGTGTGTACGAGTGTGTGATTGAGCTTGCATGCTATGGAATGGCTTTTAGAGTAGGCAAATATATTTGTTTAAAACCGTCTTAATTGTTAATTATGATAAAGCCATGTGGTTTAATTAGCATGACCTTAGAATTCTATCAATATAAATTAATTCTACCTCAATTAAAAAACAAAAAATATAAAATGATTATTATAGAAAATAATATGAATAATAATAATAATAATAATAACACAATCAAATTACGGAATTAGAGTTAAGTTTATAGTTTCATACTCCCAATAAAGATAAATTCGACTCGATAAATGAATCGAATATTGATGATAAAGAAATCCCAACTCCATCCCAAATATACTTTCATAGGACAACTTTTCATTGTGCTTATCACGCTAAGCAACTTTTTTATATATATAATTTTTTAATTAATATAAAGTGATTGATCCAGAAATTCTTTTAGGGTGGGCACACATAAAATTTCAAGGTAGGCACAAGTCACAAAAATTAAAAAAAAATCTATGAACTAATTCATAAAATTAAAAAAATAAAGCTAAATGTATAAACTTAAGAAGTTCAGGATGAACATGGACTCACCCAACCATGCATACACATACATCTGCCACTGAATATAATATATATAATCATTTTTTAGTTATATGACTTTACTTAAGTATATAAAGACGAAGTGTTTTGCTTTACTTTTTCTTCTTTCCTACCCCACTAATATTTCATGATGATTAGATGAATTTGGAAACAATTAGTTTACTTAATCACACTAATATTATAATGAGGGTTTAGGAAGATCATTACACTTTGCTTTCGGCCTTAATTTTGTCCAATCACCTTGATTATCCAAAAGATCACTACTTTTGTCATAAGTTTAAATACTTAATGATGTGAATATATGCGCACGCGACTCACTATTTTCTATAGACAATTAGGGGAATAATTAAGAAAAAGAAAACCCTACTCTATATTGGTATGAAGTACTATTAGAAGTGCATGGACTTTACACATTAAAAGCATGTATTAATTAATTAAATTCATAAAAAATATGTAATACTTATGATGTGTAGTCAAGCATTTATGTTTTATGAGTTAATAATTTAGTTTTGAGTTTAGAGGTAGTTTATAGTGTTTAAAATTCAGTGTATAGAATTTTCTTTTAGGGTTTAAGGTTTAGTTTTTAAAGAGTCCATATGTTTTTTTCCACCCCTCAATCCCAACCTTTTAACATCTTGTATATAGAGAGATTGACTTTCAAGAAGCATTATAGAATTAGATGAACTAATGTAGTGAAAGTTTTGAGTAAGAAATGGAGCACTATTGGGCAAAGAGAAACAACATAGTCGGTTCAAAGATTTAGACAACCCTGTATAATTTATTAAAATGAACCTTTAAATTAAGATGTTTGCTAACTTGTTTTGTGCATAATAGTTTTTGAGTAAAAATGAGTATAACATTACTCAAAATTAATAAAGTATAACGACATTTTATTTTTTTCACGTGCTTTACCGGTAGTCCATAATAAATCATTAGTTTTTTTAAACATTTAACTCAAACTCAATTCGAAACCATTTTTCTGAAGGTCCTGTGCTGTCGCACTTATTGTACATGCTCAAAACCATCGTTGGAAATAAGTTCTATCGAAAGGATGTGTGTCCATGAGATATTATATAAATTGTTTAGTGGGGTTTGCATGATCTTAGTTTATGACCCTTTCATTTTTGTTGTTTAGTTAGGTCAAACACCTCCTCTCCACTTTCAAGTAATGGTTCTACCGGTCGGCGGCCGTATTAGACCATTAAAATTTATTGACTTTAGCTTAGACCCCTAAATGACTTGGAGTTTCGTGATAAAGGATGGTGGTTAATTAGGGTTTAGTTGAAAACAATTGAGATGTGGAGGATTTTTGGTATAATCACGTATATTTAATATATTAGTTGACTAATTTGAATAGAGTACTACAAAGGCTTATTACGGAGATAATCCTCTCAATTTAATTTGTTCCATTTACAATGCCAAGATTCGAACTCATGACCTTGCTTAAAGAATCTAGTGTCTCATCCCACTAGACCAACTGATTGTTGGTTTTGAGAGGTGGAGATAAAGCTTAGGCTTTTATGATTAAGATTTGATTACATGTGATATATTTAATTGAAATAAGATAAGCATGGGTGCATTTGTAACCATTTAGTGGTATGTTAGCAATCTAAACTCAGATAAACTGAATATAACTTAAATCATTATCGATTTAAAAAGAATTTGTAGAGGTTGAGATTTGAACCCGAGTTATCAAAATTCTCAAAATCTCATTATTCTAAGATAAAATCTTGAAATGTTGTTTTAAATAAAAAAGAAATTGATTAGCTTTTAGTGATGTTCTTCAAAAAAAATTAAAGAGAATATAATTAATGAATTGTTTGTTAATTTAGTAAAATTAATGCATTAAAGGAACAATCTTTTTTAATAATTAATTATTTTTAACCAATATTTATATGCATTAATTAATCATATGTTTTAAATAATTTTAAAAGGTAAAGTGAAACGAGATAGAGAATCTTTGAAATCCTAATTAGTACTTGTACTTTACTCCATAACATTTTGCCTTTTCCCCTTCTTTTCCCTATAAAGTGTGTTAGTTAAATTAAGTTATAAATTAATGCTCCTTTAAATGAAACTCGAAAAGATACTTATATTATTAATTATCAGTCAGTATAACAGAATGAGACGTTACATCATTTAGTAAAATAAAGATTGAATTTATATATTGTAAACGAAATAAACTAAATTAGAAGGGTCTTATATAATGAGCATTTACAATACTCGAATTTGATTATAAAAAATACCCAACATTCCCATTAGGTGAAAAGAAAAGAAAAAGTAAAGGTTTTGTTGGCTATTTATTTCAATGAAGGCCCACATGGTAGGTATTGTTAAAAGAAAGCCCATATTATTGGTTGGTTTGGGCTTTACAAACAATCTTTTGAGGTCCCATCACCTATTTTAATGTTACTATATATGGTAGCAACTTTTTTAATCTCATCCAATATTGTTTTTTAGCTTTAAATAAGATACTGTACGAATTTTTAAAATGTTACATTATTTTTTTTGGTAAAGTATATGTCCATTTTATAATTTATGTTTGGGATTTATGGCTCTCTCTTCTAATAATATCGTCTATAAGGTTCAAACTCAGATTCTCTTCTTGGAAGAGTAATGTGATTTGCCATTGACCCAACCTTTGTTTTTTTAAATGCATGTCTATTTTATGACCTATATTCAAGATTCGTGACTCCCCTCCTAATAATATCGTCTCCAAAACTAAAATTTCAAAATTTTAAGACTATAAAATTAGATAAATAATAAAATAGAACATAATTAAATTATATGAAAACTTAAAAATTCTAAAAAAATGATTACTTTCTAACACACATCAATCTAGGTGAAATTATATACACAGAGAGAGAGGAAAATACTTTGATACACAGGCTTTTGTAAACTTTAGTTCACACAAGCCTTTCAATTATAGGGTTTAGAGATTTAGGTTATGGTTTAGGGTTTAGTGGTTTAGGTTGTAGGGTGTATAATTTAAGGTTTATGGTTAGAGTTCAGGGCTTAGGGTTTAAGGTTTAGGTTTTGGGGTATTAGGGCTAGGGATTTAGGTTTTAGATTTTATAGCTTAAATATATATAAATATAAATATATATTGTTATATTTTGATACACATGCTATATAAAAAAATTACACAACCCTTCTATAAAATTTTAAAACTAAATCCCAAACCCTAAACCTAAACCTTAAACCCTAAACTCTAAATTCTAACCCTAAACCTTAAAATCTACACCATACACCCTAAACCCTAACCTAAAACCCTAAAACTAAAAGGCTTGTGTAAACCTTGTGTATCAAAGTATTTTTCATATAGATAGATAGATAGATAGACAGCCAACCAGACAGATAGATAGACAGTTAGACATAATCCACTTATACTATGTAAAGCTCAATTACTTTTACACTCTTTTTGGACCTTCATATGAGAGTAATATATGAGAGTAATAAATGACTAAGATTATTTTCTTATTTTTTAAGTGATAATCTTCAAATTTTCTACTGTTAATCTCAACCATCCATCTACCTTCATCCAATGGTCCCAAAATGTGTAAAACTTTCAAGTTTTACATAGTGTAGAAGGATCGTATCTCATATATATATATCGGAAAATACTTTGATACATTTATGCAAGCCTCTCAATTTTAGGGTTAGAGTTTAAGGTTTAGGGGCTTAGTGTATATGGTGTAGAATTTAAGGTTTAGGGTTTAAGGTTTAGGTTTTAGGATGTTAGGGTTTGAGATTTAGTTTTTAAATTTTATATAACTGTAGGATCCACTTACATAGTGTAAAAGTTTTTAAGTTTTACACGTTTTTTGGATCGCTGGATAGAGAAAATGGATGACTGAGATTAACTCCTTACTTTTTTTTCAAGTGATAATCTTCACATATTCTACTGTTAATCTCATACATCCGTTTCACCCATCCAACTATTTAAAAAAAACGTATAAAACTTAAAAACTTTTACATTGTGTAACCAGATCATTCCCATATATATATATATATATACACGTTAAACTTTCGGCTCTCGCGGCTATAATTTCATAAACTTTAAGGTAGTCTATCTTTTTTTTCCTTCCCGTTTTCATAAACTTTGTTGTTAAGTAGAATTGTTCTTTTTTTTTTAGGTTTTCTGGTCTATTATATTTCTGTGTGTGAATCAGGTGTCTTTACTATCCGTTTAACACTTATAGTAGAGACTAATCTCGTTAAGTCGGTTTAAGTCTATAATGATGATAAAATTTTCCGTCAAATATTTTATGTTGTTTTATTTACAGGGTTTCTAACTCAATACTTTCTTTAAGTCATAAATTACCAGAATAAATTTTAAAATTTTACATGAGTTTTTATTTAGAGTAAAACTTTGATACACAGGCTGTGTAAAAATAATTATACACAAGCCTGCGTATTTGCACTATAAAAATTCAAATCCTAAATTCTTAATCCTAACCCTAAAAAACTAAACCTTAAACTCTATACACTAAATTCTAAACACTAACCTTAAATTCTAAACCATACAACCTAAACCCCTAAACTTTAAACCTTAAACTAAAACCCTAACCCCTAAAACTAAAAGGCACGTGTAAACTAAAGTTTACACGGCATGTGTATCAAAGTTTTTTCATTTATTTAAAGTATATGATTTTTTAATAGTCTTAAGATGATTACAATGTAATATCTGTTCATGCATATTCTTAACCCTTGACAATGTACGCACACCTTACAGAAAAAAACGATTACAAGGTAGTATATAATATCTAAATTTTGATTTGATACAACAATTATATAATACTTTATTTTTTTAAAACGTATACATGAAATCTTGATTTCAATTAATTATATTAAATTGCTTTTATATGTTGGGTACAAACATTTAGAAGATGTATTAAAACTTTAAAGGGTGTGGAATTATAAATTTTTAGAAGGTGTAAAATAGATTATTAATAAAAAATAGAAAAAAATATTTAAATTTTAAAGAAATTTAAAATTTTCATACTGTCGCACCTTCTCGGTCCATTCATACTACCGAACCAATTATTAGGCAAAAACTAATTTCATTTAAGAATCTGATTTTTATGCTTTGGTGCACTTAAATATCAAGGACTCCATACAATTCTACTCGGCTCTCCCCCACCCCCTAAGTGGCTTACAAATTTTCACAAGCATCTTTCAAGATTAAGACATTATTAGATATAGGTCCAACCCAATCAATGTTCCATACTCTTTAAAACATAATTTAAATTTAGTTATATTTCGGTCAACATTTTAGCCTCCTTATAGTATATGTAAATTATTGATTTAATCCAAATACTCTAATTTGATTAATTTTTGTCCCCGGGCTTTTCGAATTTTTTAGTGTCAATTAGGACCTGAATGATGCATGTAAAGATAACTAAATTATAAGTACTTAAAATGACCAACCTGGAGAATTTGAACAAAATCTACAACTTATGCATAGTACAGAGACTGATAATAAAATTTAATAGATTTAATGACTATAGTTTAGGTCAAAATTGAAATTTCAAATTCTAAAAAGGACTAAATTAAAATACAGGGACTAAATCTATCATTTAAAATCAAACTTACCTTAATAAATTGCGGTATGTTTAATGTAAGTCCAATTATATTTAATATTAGAATTTGTATGAGATCTACTCATTGACCTAGTGGTCAAGAATATTTTTGTTGTCCCATCATATATGGCTTCGAATCTTGACATTTGTGTTAGGAATATAATATTTCTTTATTTAATCAAAAAATATTAGAATTTGTATACCATGATAGTCTCATATAGGGTGAGCATTTGAGTTGAGTAGAAAATTTTTGAGTTTGTTGAGTTTATAAGTTTTATTTTATAACTCGAACATTATTTAAATTTTTTAATCCGAATTTTTGTTCAAATCTAATTGTAAACATTTATAATTTTATGCAGAGCCGTTTCGGAGATTTTCGGGGCCCTGAGCGATAACTAAGATTGAACCCTTATATAAATAAAGCATATCTCATTACAAATAGAAACTCTCTATTCATATTTAGGCCCCAACAGTAAAAAATTAGGTTTATAATTATAGTTTAAGGATATGATTTAGGATTGAGGTTTAAGGTATTTGGTGCATAGTTTAGGATTTAGTATTTAAAAGTTAGAGTTAAGGCTTAAAATTAATTTTTTAATGTTGGGCATAGAAATGGACACCGAAAAGGGACAAAGAATTTTTATTCATCTCATTACTTTGAACAATTAATTTAATATTTCAAACACATTATTTTTATTGTTAGATTAACTAATTAATTAGTTTAGGGAAAAGAATTAATTTTTTACCATTAAATTAATGTATTTATTTGAAAAATTAAAATATACGGATAATAAAATTTTAGAGTCCCTAGACTAATTGGGGGTCCTAGGCTGGTTAGGGACCCTGAGCGGTCGCTCAGGGTGTTCCCTTATAGCTGGCCCTGATGTTATGGTACTAGTTGGTTCTAATTGAAGCAAACTTTTTATAACTATATATAATATTCATATATTTTCAAATGAGATATGCATTTACTTTTTCATATTTCAAATTATTCAAAATTTTATTTATTATTTAAACTTTATGTAAAAATTATTCAAATCAACTTTATAAAACTACGAAAATTTTGATATTTTTAGTTAAGTCTACTTTTACTCACCTCTACCGACCTTTACATGATGTAATGCATACCAACAGAAGGTGTCTGGCTGGATGCCCATTGTCAACTTCCTTTTAAGTTTAATTGCCCTCATTTCTTTAAATTATGATTTAATTATTAAATTAATATTTAAATTTTAAAACATTTAAATTTAATTCTCAAAATATAAGTATTATATTGATTTTTTTATTAAGTAGAAAGATATTGCATTTTTATACTAAGATTCGAACACATACAAGATGAGACAATGTAAAATCCTTAATTATTAGGTCAATTAGTGGATCTCAATATTATATAGATTTTACTATTATGTTAAATCTCCGTTTGTTATTAAATAGTTTTTAAACTCTTAAAAAATTATTTTCCCCTTATAATAACCATTTGTTATTTTGATTTTACATATAAATTATGAATGTTAAGTCTATAATTGAGTTGATGTCATGAGTCAATCAAACACCAATTTATTAAAAATAAGTTAAAATTGTTTTAAAAATATAAAAATTATGATAATAATACTTTTCATATTTTAATATTGTAATATAATTTTTAAATTAAACAACTAAAAATTGCTTACACTAATCTTTTATCGAAGGGCAGACGCAGGATTTTATATTAAGGAATGAACCTATAAAATTTTAGGAGAAGCGAAAGTATATTTTCAATAGAAAATACATAGAAAAAATTCTATTTTTTTTAAATCATATATAAATTTTAAATTTTTAATGGGACGACTGCCCTTTCCAGCCTCGCTTTGAGTCCATCTCCGCTTTTATTCCTTCATCCATGATCATTCGTTAAACAATTTTAGAAAAAAAATTATATAAAGTGTTTCCTTTACCTACCTACCATGTTCTATGATAGTAATTGTATATCTATTTCTTAAAAAAAACTCGACAAATTTAATTTAATGTATAAAAGAAGAAAAAAATAAAAAAATCTACATACTCATTTAAAAATTAAAATTTTGAATTTTTTTGAACAATTTCTACTTAAGATAAAGGAGAAGAGAAAATTTGCTCATAATAACCATTTATTTTAATGATTGTTGACAAAAAAATTGGATTCTATTTTTAATCAATCACTAATTTGCATTGATTTTACTTACGCATGCTCTTAATGAGATATTATATTATACTATTTGAAGTGACAATAGAGTGGCGTCATCTCAATGAAGAAATTTTATCAGCTATTTTCGCCACGTTATTTATGGGACCAACAAATAAAAATTATCCATCTTATTATTTTTCCAATGTCATATTTTTACCAAGTGAATCTTTACTTGGTAAAAACTGTTTTTAAAACTGATTTACAGTAAATATGAGTAAAGATTCACTTGGTAAAAAATATAACATGAAAAAAATAGTGAGATGAATAATTTTTATTGGTTGATCCCATAAATACGTGGCGGGAGTGACCCATAATATAATTTCTCCATCTCAATGGGATGTTTGAGCTTTGAACATTGTTTAATTTAGTTTACATTTTTAATAGATGTAATGATATGTCCCCACTTGAATTCATATGTGCTATGTCTTAACACTAATAAAAATTAAATTTTATATTTTAATTCTATTTTAAATTTTAAATAATATATTTTAAAAGTTAAATCTTAAATTTATTTTTTTAATATTAAAACAAAAATACAAAAAGATAGAGAATTTCTATTATATATATTATATGATGTGTATATATATAACTGAACTCTTGAGTGAACAAAAGGAATATATAGAGAGAGAAAGGTATAGACATATCACCATCTCCCATTTCTCACTTCAATCCTCTTTATTTTTCATTCTTCCAATATCTCTGTTTCACTCTCTCTATCTTCCTCTCAGTGTTGAGATTAAACCCAAAATCACAAATCAAACAGAATTCCCCCCACAAAAAAACCTAATCTCTCTTCAGATAATAGAGTAATTTTGTCACTAAAAATCTTGGCCTAATCTCCACGTTTTCCCCTGCTATAATAACATGGTTTCTCTTCAGTTTTGCCCTTTATCTTAAGCTCACCAATCCCTTTTCCTTGTCGTTTAAATACCCAGAACTCAGATATCTGTAATTTGTTTTTTGCGTTCATGGACTGTTTGAGAGAAATACAAGGAAAACAAGTTCATGATCCTGTGCTCATTGAGCAGATGAGTAAGTTGTCGTCGCCACGTTGCGTATACATTCCGGGGCCACTTATTGTCGGCGCAGGGCCTTCGGGTCTGGCGGCAGCCGCTTGTTTGAAGGAGAAAGGTGTCCCGAGTGTGATTCTAGAGAGATCTAACTGCATAGCATCTTTGTGGCAGCTCAAGACATATGATCGCCTACACCTTCACTTGCCGAAGCAGTTCTGCGAGCTGCCACTCATGGGGTTCCCTACTGATTTCCTTACTTACCCTACTAAGCAACAATTCATCGACTACTTGGAATCGTACGCTCGGAGGTTCGACATTAGGCCGTGGTTCGACGAGGCGGTTTCGTGTGCCGAGTACGACTCGACGGTCGGTTTCTGGCGCGTGAGAAGCGTGGGGTCGAAAGGGAATGAGACGGAATACGTGTGCCGGTGGCTGGTGGTGGCGACGGGGGAGAATGCGGAGGCGGTGGTGCCGGAGATCGAAGGAACGGGGGAGTTTGGTGGGGACATAAGGCATACGAGTTTGTATAAAAGTGGTGAAGAATTTAGAGGGAAAAGGGTTTTGGTGGTGGGGTGTGGGAATTCAGGCATGGAGGTGTGTTTGGATCTATGCAATCATAATGCCCAGCCTTCACTTGTGGTCCGAGACACTGTAAGAAAACTCTTTTAACTATAGCTATTGGCAACTCTCTTTTTCGAATTTTATATTAGGAGTGCGAACTGTTACCCTAACACCCTTCCGTTAAACATGGAGAAAATGATATCGATCGAACTTTTTTTCTTTTTGTGAATGGGAACTAAAGGTGCACGTTCTCCCGCGAGAGATGCTAGGGACATCGACTTTCGGGTTATCGATGTGGTTGCTCAAGTGGCTCCCCATGTGGCTCGTCGACTGGTTCCTACTGATTGTATCGTGGTTGATGCTCGGTGACACGGCACGTTTCGGGTTGGAGCGGCCTCGGATGGGTCCACTTCAGCTCAAGATTGTGTCCGGAAAGACCCCGGTGTTAGATGTTGGCACGCTGGCCAAAATCAAAAGTGGAGACATTAAGGTACTTTGGCTTTTGCCATTCATATCACATCACCTTTCCTTTCCCATTTGCCTACTAACGAACTGACCAGTGCATATGATTGATCCTTTGTGTTATGGTACTGTTGCTTTTCGTTTTTGCTTGAACGTTTTTACCTTGTAATAACTAATAACATTCCAAAACATGCATAATTTTCCCGACCAAAAAGTTATGCAAGTGTTTTTTCATAGTTAATTGCACTACACGTATTCAAATAATGATCCTTATTTTAAATTGGTCTCTCAACTTTTAAATATTTCAATTTCATCCCTAAACTATGACTCTATTCTAAATTAGTTCTTAAACTTTTGAATGTTTCAATTTCATCATCAAATTATCGTCTATGGTGCATCATATTATTACATAGTACACATCAGCAGTGGCAGATCCAAGAATTCAAGAATGGGGTCCAAAATATTTTTTTTCTAAAATGAGTATGCAAATTTTCATTTTTCCCCTTTACACACTAAATTATTTTTAAAAAAAATAAATTTAACACTAAAAGAAAATTCCTCCAAAAAATAGGAGTGCAATTGCTCCCCTGTGTGGCCTTATAGATTTTGTCACCGCACATTGGTGTTTACATGACAAGTAACAATTTTTATAATTATTTTATTAGCATGAGATATTATTAGCAAATATTGATAATTTGAGGATGGTGATATAACATTCAAAAGTTCGAAGATCGATTTAGAATGAGAATCATAGTTTGAGGTTAAAATTGGAAGAATTAAAAGTTCAGGACTAATTTAGAATGATAGTCATAGTTTGAGGATGAAATTTGTGTGTTTAAAAGTTTTGGGACCAATTTAGAATGAGAGTTATAGTTTGAGGATGTGTGGTGCAATTGACTATTTTTATTTACAAATATCGGATCCGCATTCTAAAAGCGGTCAAAATACGTTATTGGTCCCTTTACTTTGATAAAATTTTGAGATTTGATCCCTACTTCTTTTTTTGTAATCTCAATTGAGAATTGTTTGCATTCACTATAGGTATGTCCAAGCATCAAGCGTCTAAAGCCACATGCTGTGGAGTTTGTGAATGGCAGAACTGAAAACTTTGATGCAATCATCTTTGCAACTGGTTATAAGAGCAACGTGCCCTCTTGGCTAAAGGTAGTACTATATATTTTCTTAATTCTTAAAGGCCAAATTGAGGTTTTGATCCCTCTATTATGCTTAAATTAGAGGCTTAATTCATATACTTTTAATTTAGCAAAACTTGGTCTCTTCACTTTTAGAATGTCATTAATTAATTAGTTAAAATAGTTAACATCGTTAATAACTCTGGTTTTTATTTGGGTTTTTTAAAAGAAAACATCCCTCCACAAAAAAAAATCAAAATCAACGTGTTGTGTTAAAAAGGACTAAACTGAGCCACAAGTGGAGTGACAAAGGCCTTGTGCTCAAGTCTTCCGTCGGCACTAATTCCAGATTTGATCCCTGAACAACCCCACAAGGATTATATCTTGGATTTTAACATGGTAGAGGGACCAAATCATAATTTGACCATTGTGTAAAGACAATAAAGAAAGAAAGACAAAGGGCTAAAGATAATTTGACCATTGTCAGGAAAGGAAGATGTTCTCAGAGAAAGATGGGTACCCTCGAAGGCCATTCCCTAATGGGTGGAAAGGTGAGTGTGGGCTATACGCCGTGGGGTTCACTAAACGTGGATTGCTCGGTACTTCCAGTGACGCTCAGAGGATAGCTGAAGACATCCAACGGTGCTCGAAGCAAGTCAACAACTAGTTGGTCTAGTGGGACGGTGCACTGATCCTTTAAAAAAGATCAGATGTTCGAATTTTAACATTACAAATAAAGAAAAATTGGGTTCAAAAGGTCTCTCCATAATAAACCTCTTCAAAATCCAATCTGAATTAGTCACCGGTGGGTCCGGAAAAAAATCACTACTTTGGAACCAACCATTACCGCCAACCATGATTGAGAACCATTCTTTTGACTCTTTGTTTTTTGGGGTTTGGAATTCAGTGAGATATACAGATTTTTGGTCGATTATGAGGAAGATATATACACTAATATATGACTCCACACATGAACCAGCAGCATTGGATTTTTGGTTGAACAGCTGATAATTTTTTTTTATGAAAAAGCAAAGGTGGGAGAGAGTTTTCTCAGTGAACCCTTATCTTCCTTACCGGAGATATAAAAAAAGGGGTTGGTGTTGTTTGGATTGTGGGAAAATCTTAGACTTTGTACATCTTGTGCATTGGCATTTTTCTCTAATTAGCCATGACTTTTCTTTCTTTAGGGTTTTTGTTCTCTTTGTTGGTGGTTTGTATAGTGAATCTAAATGTCAAACATTGTTGATTGAGAATCTACACCATGTTCTTTGTTTTTTTTTTTTTTGCGATTGTTAATTTGGTTGTTTTGAATACTGTATGGTTCTGGATGGACACAATAATAACGATTGTATAAATTAAAAAAAATAATATTTAATCTTAATTTCGTTCGAAAACATACATTAGATAATCTCCCAAATTTCCTTAAGTTACGTGAACTGATAGAAATGTCACCATATATAGAATCTTTTGTTACGTACTTTCGGTGGCGAATTTAGAAAAATATAATTAACTGGGCTAAAATATATAGAACAAAAAAATATATAGAACAAAAAATTATCTAATGTAACACATACATAATTTTAAAATTTTAAATTTCATTCTCCAATAATTTTAATTTTTTTTACTATCTACATTTTTATTTAAGAAAAATTAAAATAATTTTAAAATAATTTTTTTATCTATGGCTTAATTTATGTTTTAATTTTTTTTTTTGGTATTTTAGCATCTATATAGTAGAGTAAAACTCCAACTATACTTAAAAAAATCCAGTTTTTTTTAAGAAACGAATATTTTATCAATTAGTAGCAAAAAATATATATTTATTTTTTATTAAAAATAAGTATATATTACTTGTAAAATATGATGAAAATATTATAAATATATGATATTTAATTAATTACAAATTCAGCTTTTCTGAGTTATCATTAATTTTACAGAAAACTTTCCTTTCTTTTTTCTATTTTTTACCTTCTGATTTGTTCGGGTTTTATTTTTTAAACTAATTTAAAACTTAAAAATTAAGTCATACTTCTACAAAGTTGTCTTTTTTTTTATACTTACCCAAGCCCCCAACATATCTAATTATATATAAAATAAAAATAATTATATATTATATATTTTTTATGGGGCGGGCTATGACTTAGGTAGGCCCAGGCCTTGCATGCATGCATACAAGTGTGAAGTTCAACTTGATATAAGGATATATAAAGAATAGAAAAATATTTTTTTATATTTATTTAAGATAAAATACATCAAATATCACTTATTCGAGTGTTTGGTAACAACCATATTACTCTATTGTTAAAATTAAAACTGACAACCTAAAAATAATTAAAAATTTTAATCTTTATATTTAAAATTTAATTAGTAAAGTGGAAGTGTCGACATTAAGGTCATAATAGGTATGTTTCATTAGCTTATTGTTGTTCAGTGGCGAAATGATTGTGTTTGTCAAGTTATTATATCTGTCGATTATCAAGTTGAGAAATAATAATATGGAGTGCGAAAAGTGGTCATAGGGTATGTCAGGAGGGTGCGCCAAGAAGATGCGACGTCGAAAATTGAAAATATAAAAGAGTTAAATCTATTGAATTATTTTTGAATCACAACCAAATTAATAGAATGTATAAGTTTTGAGACTAAAACTGTCATTATACCAAATCATGTTTCACTTTAAAAATAGAGTAATTTATTGGTCATAAAATTTTAATTGAATAATTAAATTATTATATTTTAAAATTTATTATTATTATTAAATCTATAATTAGATGATATATTATATATTTTACTCCAGATGACCCATGAGATCGCCCGATGGCTATTTCTCCATTGTAGCTACCTTTAGGCCTCTTTATTTGCCATCAACCGTCACTTCTCTTGTTCTTTTTCTCTTGCAATTTCACTTACCAACCGACTTTAAACTAAATCAATTGGTCAATTACACCGCCTTAATCACCTTTTCTAAAGCCAACACGAAATATCTTACAAATTTATGTATATTTAGACACATCGATGATATTAATTCTTTATGAGTATTATAAAAAATTGGAATAACATTATATTATAAAAAATTAAAATTAAATTCGTTTTAGTTTTAATAGCGTAGTGTCATCGTCTGCTTCATCGATGATGATGCATGACATGAAATTATCGAATATTAACATTGTAATAAAAGGAGTTTAAATCACTCTATCTACAAGGTGTATACACATTGTCGAATGGTTAAAAATATGTATGAACAGATACTGTTATTAAAAAAAATTGGATACATTATTGGGATTCATGCAATCATAATGAACCAAATCTGCTATGAATTGATTTCTTGCCTTCCAAAGTGATCTCAATTAGTTTCAGATGATGTATATATATCTATCAGCTTTCACCAAACTTTGTTTTAAAGTATCAATTAGCTTAACAGATGAAATCTGATTTAGTGGTTGTTCCCATAATTAGCTTGCTTGAAATAGACATTTAATTAGCTGGCTTTTATTATTATTATTATTATTATTATTATTTGACAAAAGGAATCGGCATTTTCATTGTTTATATAAATTGTTAACCATTCATAATTAATTTTATTAATTGATTAATCTAGATTAGGTACTGCATAATCCTATTATGGAGTAACTCTTCTAATTTAATTGTTTCTATTTATAAAACTGCTTGAATCAGAATCTCTTGAGATAAACATCATTTTTTTACTGGAATAATTTGTTGGATTCAGGTACATCACATTGTTGATGAAAGCATTTTGATTATTAAATTGTTTTATTTTCACTCAACCCATCGTTTATCAATCACACCAACGAGTGTTAGGTACAATAACAAGACATATTTCACTTATAAAGAGAGAATCCTAGTATGAGTCTTGAAAAAGATTTTGTTAAAAAGGAGAGCCACGAACAAAAGTGTACATCTGATCACACCTAATACTAAACCCTATAATTGGTCTAATTATAGTATCAGTCCCTCTACTTTGATTGACGTTTCTTATCTTAGTAAATCCAAATTAATAACATTGTCAACTATTGTTGTTAACAGAGATAACCTGAATTTTCTCTTTGGACATACTATTAACATTATAAAAAATAAAAAGACCATTTATGCCAAATAAAATATTGAAAAACCTATAAATTTCAAGGTTAAAAGTACTCAAATGGTTACTAAACTATGTTGAAATGTTTTTTATTAAACTTTCGAAAGTTACAATATAATTTTAAACTTTTAATTTAATTAAAGTATTGTCATTAAATTTTTCAAAATTTATAAAATGGTCCTCAAACTTATCAAATTTATCACTAGTAGGGACTACTCTGTAACTGAATCAGAAGTTTAATAAACATTTTGTAACTTCAAAAACTTCAGTAGTAAAAAAAAATCAATTTAGTATAACTTAGCAACCATGTGTATTTTACCCGGATACCAAAAGAGAAGAATTACAAAATATGAATCAGGATACTATCTAGCAGATCAAGCATGGTCATGACATAACTAAATATTATATTTATCGGTATCAAAACAAGAAATGAAGGCATGAACAAAAAGAACAAGGAGGAAAAATATTGGCTGGGTGGCCAAGGATGTTCATGTTGCCTCATCTTTTATAGGCTCGAATCTCGATATTTGCCTTGAGAATGTAATATCTCTACTTATTTAAAAAATTAGAAAAAGAATGAGGGAAAATATTAGGTTATTGAGAACCAAATAAAGGCATTGAATCGAGTTAGAATTAAGATCATTTTTTTTAATTGTCTAAAAGTGATTACAATGTAGTATTTATTCATAGATATTCTTAACCTTTTGAAAATACACACACCTTGAAGATAAAGCGGTTGAACTTGGGTCTCCTAAGATGAGCATCATTCGCCACTGCGACCACTTGTCGGGTTCAGAATTAAGATCAACATTAAAGCATCTTTTGTGCAATACTTAACCAACTAGATAGAGTGGTCCTATATTGCTAAGGTGCTTCTATCATCCACAAGCTTGTGATAGGCAAATTTGTTACTTCCTATAATTGTACCAACACATCCATGGAGGTGGGCAAATCAAGATCATCCATTTATTTTATTTGATGTGTTAAGCTGTCTCAATTGTGGGTGGTCCATGAAAATTGATTATCCCAAGGGTACTGATCTTTACATTTTTCTTCACAACCAAGCTCTTAGAAATGGACTGCCAATTAATTGTTCATTCAACAATGTGAGTTGCGTTTCCATATGGTATTTTACTTAAAACAGTTTTCAAAATCTGAATGTTTATTTCATGGAATTTATAATTACTTTTCTTCGCCATTGCACCACCATTATTGACTATTGGAATGGGATATTTTTAGGATGCTCCAAATTCATGTCATAGCTATGGATGGTTATGTTGGTGTCGCGATTATAATGCATTCGAATAACTATAATCAAAATCGATTATTACAATATGTACAATTAGATCGATAATCTAAATAAATTTGGACTTCAACCTTACCATTAAGTCAAGGCCCGTATGTGATTAGTGGTCAAGATATGTTTGGTATAACCACTGTATTTAATATATTGACTAATTAATTCGGATTAGGTACTGTAGAAGTTATTATGAGGGCGACCATCATCAGGGATGGAGGGACATGGGTCCCGGGAGGGGCGCATGCCCCTAACTTAAAAAAAATATTTTTTACCTTTATGATGTAAAATTTTAAAAAATAGATTATTTGTATATTCCCCCCTCAATTTTGAAATATTTAAGTTTGCCCACCAACCTCAAATATTGGCTCCGTCCCTGGCTATCATAACCCAATTTGCTCCATAATTATGTGTTCAATTCTAAGCTTCAAAAATATTAGAATTAAGCCTTCAAACTATCAGTAATTACACTGATTCAACCGATTACATTCTAACAGTCTGGTAAATGAAACTAAGCTTATAACTTAGAGCTTTTGAATAAAAAATTTCAATCATGAGGATATTAATCAAGTAAGGTTTGTTTTGGAAAATTTACTTTAAAAACAAAATAGACCCTTGAGAAAGGAAATTATTAGTGGGGTTTATCAGGTGGTGGGAAATTTGACCAGTTCCTATCATAAGAACTTGGTGTTTGAGCT
Organism: Hibiscus mutabilis; assembly: GCA_019671005.1. Classification (NCBI taxonomy): domain Eukaryota; kingdom Viridiplantae; phylum Streptophyta; class Magnoliopsida; order Malvales; family Malvaceae; genus Hibiscus; species Hibiscus mutabilis. Next base: position 43,902 of record JAGYYJ010002011.1, read on the forward strand.
TTGCAGATGAGAGCTAGTAGCCAAAGTAGTTGCATCACAGGTAATAAAATCTCCCACCGCCTTCCCCTCTTTGATTGATTTATCAACAATGACATATAATAGACATCTTCATTTGTTCCCTTCATTGATATTGAGCTTAATTATACCATAAACACAACCAACAACTTTGATTCGAGTTCGAGTTTTGTAGATAGATGAAAGTATAAAACAACATTGGTTGAGATTATCTCTTATTTAAGTATTTGATCTGACTCAACTCCTAATATAGTCGAGGTTTAATGAGACTATTGAATATTAGGTAGTCTAGGTCCGAAAAAGAACTTGTTAATTGGGTTGATTTTTTGATTGGATCAATCTGAGTAGGTTCATTCGAGTTAGATCATTTTAGGTTACTTATTCGAGTCATTTTGGATACAAATTATTTCTACTTCAAGTTAAGCGAATTCAAAGTTGTCTATTTATATCAAGTCGAGTTAAGTAGAATTTGAATTCAAATGAATTAAATCAGATATTCGAGTTTAGATAATTGGATTGGTTCTTGATCCATTCAATCTAGGTTGACTCATCCAAGTTTTCCAATCGGAAATTTTGAGCCAGATTGTTTTAGGTTATTTATTTGAGTTATTTTAGATTCGGGTTATTTCTACTTCGTATCGAGTAAATTCGAGGTTGTTTATTTATATCAAGAATTAGATAAGATTTGTCTTTTCAGGGACATCCGATAAAATTGGAATGATACAGAAAAGAGAGTGAGATAGAATTTGAACTCAAAAGAATTAAATCAGATTTTCGAACAAGATCAAAAGTAACATGCATCTAAACATAACAGACGCCATGATTATCACAAAACAACAATGACACCATAATACTAATGCTATTTGATTAGCAGAAAATGATTGAAGAGTTTAGACAGATTACTGGTAGGCATTGATACAAGGGGGAGAACTTTTAACATGTCTGAAAAGGACATGACGAGCAAACGCGTGCATGTAGATAGAAATTGACATACTATAACATTATTCGAAGAAGATGAATCCACGTCACACTGATGTGAGAGACTGTAGAGAGAGAAAGAGGAGTTCATGCAAAACTGTGCTACTCCTTTTTATTTCCTATGTTTTATTTTTCACTCACACTTGCTCGATTAGGCAATTTCTCGAATTAGGTTGTGCGGAAGTTGGGACCGCCACTCTCGCGAAAAATAAGAACACGACCTTTAACCCAATCTTTTGGGGTGAGTATTATTCGGTTTTGATCGAATCAATCGCCCGAACAAAATTTTTTTTAATTAATCGGTTGATTAAATTTAGATAGGGGTGTTTAAATTACCCGACCCGACTGACCTGATGACTCGAAATAAAAAATCGGGTATTTCCCGGGAAAAAAATACCCGACCGGGCCGGGTGCCCGACCCGAAAATAGTTGGGTTGGGTCTGCGTCAAATTTTCTTGGTAACCAGGTACCCAACCCGATAAGTTTTAATATATATTTTTTAGTTTTAAATTATATTTTTATTTTAGGTTCCTTAATATTAGTACCTAAAATTAAATTTAAATCTTTAAATTATTTCTATGTTTGAATTATATACTTTTAAGTTTTAAAATTTTCAAATATTTTTTTATTAATTTGTTAATACCGAAAGAAAAAACAAGATTAATATTTTTAATGTCTTTTTGGTGACAAACTTTAATATATATATATATATATATCCAAATATTCTAAAACTAACTTCAGATCACTAATTTTTGTATTTGGGTTATGTATTATAATTTTTTAAAATTTATGTGTTCATTATATGATATTTTTAAAAATTTAAATTAAAAAATAAAAATATGAACCGGGTACCCGTTACCCGATTAACCGGGTACCCGAATTAAATGGGCCGGGACACGGGCCAGCAAATAGGTAACCGAAGGAATCGGGTACCTGAAAATCGAGTAACCAGTAATGAACACTCCTAATTTTAGGTATGATCAATTAACGGTTATGAGCTTTTTCAAATTTTGAATATTGGTTAATTCAATTCGAAATTGATTAATTAACTGAATTAACCAAAATTAATATATATTAAATATTATATATATTACATATATATATTTGGTCATTGAACTTTTTAAAAGTTATAAAATGATCATTAATTTTTTTTGATATATTATAAAATGATCATTAAATTTTTCAAAATTTATCAATAATTTATAACGTGCAATGATCATTTTGTAATAGTTCGATAAATTTAATGATTGTTTTATAATTTTTGAAAGTTTGATGAATTTTTAGCATAGTTTAGTGACTATTTGTGTACTTTACCCAAAAACTTATAAAAAATTTCAGTTAATTTGAAAACCAACTGAATTAACGAAATTTATTCGGTTTGGTTAGCAGTTAAAGAGAAAAAAATCGGTTGATTCGATTTTAACTAATTCGATTCGATTACTGACCGAATTAACCAAGTGCACACTCCTACAATCCTCAGCTCTACACACTGAATACATTGAATAATTTTCATGTTACAAACTATTGTTGGACTGAATAATAAAAGTTCAATGTATCTTAAGTGTTGGATTGAAGTATTATCGGTAAAGAAAATAAAATTGGTAGAGCTTGTCTCTCATTATGGTTTGATCAGATTTGACTTCGAATTTAGTTGAAATTTAATATCACGAACGAGCACTGAAATTTCAACCCTTTTAAAAGTTCAACATGCTTTTTCACCCCTCTAACTCATTGTGCATTGAAGGAGACAACTAATTATAACAAAGGAAAGAGATCAAGAAGATAAAGGGTGGAATTAAGGAAAGATGATTTATATGCTTCATGAAACCAAATCATTCATACCAACTTGCCCCCTTTTCTCTCTTTTTTTGTCAAATTCTAACTCTAATCCTAATCCTAGCTAATGGGGAGAGGAAGGAGGGCTAGAGAAGAAGGAATGTGTATTTTTAGTGGATCTAGATGTAAGAATTAAACCATAACAGATATGAAATCTCAACCCAGGATCTATCATGTCAAATCATCAAGAACAATAAACTGAATGCGGAAGCGTACCTGAATTAGTCGATAGATGAAAACCTTGAATCTTTTGATGAAGATCGCCTAAAAGGTGGTTGTGATCTTCCAAGAAAATAGGTTTTCTCTTGATGTAAAACTCTCTGACGGGGAAGGAGAGAAAAACAAGTTAACCTATTTCTTGGGGACCACTACCTCTTTATATAGTTGATTTAATAATCAACTATTAAGTATTTATAACTCTGCCCCTCATCAAATTATAAATACATCTTATGGTATCTACACTTTTATTTCCATGACATTTTAATACCCATGACACGCCTAACATAATTGGTCACTTAATTTTGTGTCATACTTTAAAATAGCAATATACATTATACATATGTGCCCACTATTACGGATTTTAATCCAACAATCTCCCACTTGGGCAACATATGTTTCCTGACAAATGTATAACCTTATGAGCTCAAAAATTTGCTATTATATAATAGGTATTCTGTAACAATCTCGTCCATCAACTATATCCATATAGGATCAAAGCAGCCTTTGTCGTATCAATCATGACAAGACCCATCAATGGTCACGTATACAAATATAGTCAAATGACATGGATCAATCATGGACGCGTAGCATGGAAAATTACATGAAATGTGAACCAAACATGTCTATTTCCAACTGGTCCTCCTAAACCTTAGTGAGATCAAACTTTACTAAATTCAGAGTGTGCATAAACCAAAAAAACTTTATTTCTGCAGAAAATAATCTTAAAATAACTTTAAAATCAAGTAAATCAAATTGTGTCTAAACCAAATGAGCATTTTTCAAAATTACAAACTCCCACTAAAACTGAATATCTTTATATAACATTACACCTACATGAGTAGTGTGCTCATGAAAGACCTAGGGTGATAGTTTCTTAATAAGCGCGCAAATATGGAGTTTGTACCAACATGCTCTATAGACACACAATCACTCAATTTTCTTTAACAACTAGGAACTTAATATTTATGTGCTTTAAATTTAAAGTGTTCCTATTGTTTATAGAATAAATGAATGCATATTTATTGTCACAAAATAACCGAAGTGATCTTTCTATTCAATCTATAATTAGCAGCCCATGTGACAAAATTCTTTTGCATCAATATTCTAATAGAATCAAGTCCGTAAACTTGATGATCTCTAACTTTACAGAACTCCGATATGTGAGCATGTAATTTTTGTTCTCTAAAGATATTTCATAACCCTATTGGCTGCTATTCAATGATCCATAATATGATTACTTAAATATCTGTCTAACATTCCAACAATGTACGCAATATCCAAACGCATACATACTTGAGCATAAATGAGAATCTCAATAGCTTATGCATATGGAATCTTTTGTATTTTCTAAATTTCAAGGTTACTTTTAGGGCATTGAGTAAGACTAAATTTGTCTTCTTTAGCAATTTGAGTATCACTTGGTTTACTCCCTTTGAACTTGTAGTATATACAATTGTCAACCAAATTTATCTCAAAGCCGAATGAGATAATCAATATGAAATTTATAATTTCATTAATGAGAGTCCTACTTAAGCTCATAGATGAATTTATTTAATTTACATATCATTGATTTTGTATCATTAGACACAAATCTATGATTGTACCATATAATTCATTTCTTCAATGTCGTCATTGAAAAACACAAGCCTAACATCCATCTTATGTAGCTCAAGATTAAAATAAGAAACAAGCCTCATGATTATCTTGAAAGAGTATTTCAATGAAACTTGAGAGGAAGTCTCCACAAAATCAATGTCTTCTTTTAGAGTATATCCTTTAAATACAAGACATGCCTTATACTTGTCCGCATTATCATTTGCATCCCTCTTGGTTTTAAATATCCATTTACAACCAATTGGTTTGCACCTTCATGTAATGAGACAAGTTCCTAAACTTTATTGTCTTGTATAAAGTTATACTCTTCTTGAATGACATCAATCCACTTTTGAGAGTCAGACTTTTTTTATGATCTGATAAAAATGATTGAATCATTTTCTATCATTCCATTATTATCCTTATTTTCTTGAAGAAATACAAAGTAATAATCCGGAATAGTATTTCTTCTTCCTCTCTTGGATATCTTTAATGACACTTGTTTTTGAGGTTGTTGAGTTTGTTCTTCTGAAAACAATTACCTTATCTTGAATGAGAGTTGTTCAACATTGTTTTGCTGAGGTACTTGATTCACTTCTTGATTAATGATAGGTGTAAAAACATAAACATCATTAAAAGTGATAGTATGAATTAAATTATTATTCAACTTCCCCTCAATAGCAATGTATCTAACCTTATTTCTCCTCCAAACTCAACATCCTAAAAATGTTAAACCTCTCCTTAAAATAATCCTTATTGTGGGATCATAAAATTTACAGCCCATGGATCACTCAAAATAACCGAAGTAGTTGCTCACTTTTGAAGTTTAATTTCTTCACATGTGTCCTAACTTATACAAAAGAATCAATACTTTGTAACTTATTATTGTTTCTTTTGATTAGGACCTTTAGCAACTTTATTCTAATATATTTTTTTATTGCCCTTATTCTTAGAGACACTAACTAAATGAGCACTAAACCGAATGAGTACTTTTACACTTATAATGCTTCAACTTTTCTTCCTCTTTAACACAATGAGAAATAAGCTCATTTATAGTCTATTTCTCTTTTTTGTGATTGTAACTAATTTTGAATTGGTTAAAACTGTATAGGAAGCGATACTAAAATCATAAGAACAAACAATTGTTAGAAAGTTCGATCTTATGTACCTTAAGTTTTGAAGCAATATTAAATATTTTCATAATATACTCCTCACATTTCCTTGATCTTTTTATACTTCATAGACATCAAGTAAGTCAAAAGTGATGTCATAGCCTTAACATTTTTTTAATAAAATGTTTCAAATTTATCAAGAAACCCTTAGTATGAGTAATATCTTTAGATTTGTGCTCCTAAAGAATTCTAGAATGTTGTACTTTATGATCATTAAAATCATGCAATTTGAACGAACTCACCTCTCAAAATCCCTTTTATGGGTGCTTACCACCATGAGAGGTGCGAGTTGTTCTTCCTTAGTGCAAGGTCTATGTTCATACAACCAAATACTTTTATGTAAGTGTCTTTTCTATTCCTTGAAACTAGTTTCACTAAACATGAGTGTAGAATGTATTTAATGAGATATTGTAACAAAGCAAAAATAAATTACCTAAATATAGAACAAAATAAGCAAATAAAATAAAAACAAGCCCACATAAATATTCATAAGTAAACAAATAAATTCAAAATAATGGCTAGTTCCCCTCAAGATACCAAGCACAACATTAATATCAAGTCTTTGGACGTAATATTAATGTAAGCGGTACTCTTGTTGTAGCAATCAAACATTGACAATAAACTATGTCAAACAATAGATTAATCTTTGGACTAACGTATTGCTTACATAAAATACCTTATAATTGTCACACATTTATCGCCATTAGATTGTCGTTGTAATTACGCCAAATATTAACTTTCCTTTGGGCCAATTAATAAAGCGCATGAATTACAAAAACCCATAATTATCTTAATATTTTAAATAAACTAATCTACACAAAAACGGTCACTTTGGTGACATTATGTTTCAATTAATCCATTAAAATATTAGACACCCAAAACCAAAATATGAATTTAATTGTTTCAAAATATTTGTCTTAATTTTATCTTTCAATCAAATTAAAAGATAACCAAAATAATAATAAATTTGAATAAAGGTAAACCTCATATCAAGATACCGGACACTCCATTAATATTTCATCTTTGGACAAAATATTAACTTGTAAGTGATATCTTGTAAGATAATCAAACATTGATAATAAAAACATGTCAAAATGTAAATCTTCCTTTGGGCGATTTATTGCTCACATATAAAAATGAATAATTATCACATGTTTATTACCACAGTTGCACATATAATAATGTTAATTATTAACCTTCCTTTGGGCCGATTAATACTAACATAATCCGACTTACATGCACAAAACCTTCTATATATTAAAATAAAATAATTTCTACAATAGAAGTCACTTTGATGACTTAATGCTTCAATTAATTTTATCTCAAAATATATAATATAAATATACCTATATTCAAATTTAAAATTTTGTAATAGATCAAAATGAAATTTCGATAACACTTAAGTTTGAAATAACCGAAATAAGGTTGTCTATATGGGGCTATCGTAAATCGAAAAAAAAAAACAAAATCTTTGATTTGTTTCTCAAAAAATTCCTTAAGCATGCATTTACCAAAATAAAACTTAAATGCAAAACAACCAAACTTCAACTTAAATATATATCATATAAATGGATAATTCATAAAATGATCACATTAAACTTTAATATATTCATATAACCTAATGATCAAAATTGAAATTCTTGATTAAACCGAATCGAATATAAATTTCATAAGATTAATGACATGCTTTCCAAAACCAAATTACTAAATAATAATTCATATGAAAGTAATCACATGTTCTGACTTGCACAATCAATCCAAACTATAGCAATATTAAGCATAACACGACGAAAATTCAAGTCTTGCGGTATAATAACTAATTTCCATTAAAACTAAATTGTGTGAACAAAAAAAAATGATTCAAGCTAAAACAGAATTAATGAAATAAATTAAGGGACTAATCTTAATGAAAAGTGAATAGGAAGAATTAAAGCTAGCATTATCCCTTTCCTCAAAATAGGCGCACATGCACCTGACATATTCTGTAACTTTCTTTTCCATTTTTTTTAAGTAAATTAATATCCCAATTGTGCAGCAAACATCGAGGGTTTTAAAAGTTGCACAATGACCCTGATGCATATATACTTTACGATAAATTCAAGATATGAGTTACCACACATGAGATTTTCCCAATTTAAATCCAAATAGGGTTATTTACCTAATGATTGAATCCATCGTGAATCAAAAGAAAACGATCGAATCTTAAACGCCAAAATTAAAAAAAAAAATCCCAAATCATGATATTAAAAGTCTCAATATAAACCCTTATGAAAAGCTTACAGCTACAAAACCCTAAATGCGACGTACATAGAAAAGTTCCTTTTTCATTCTCGAATCTGAAGTCTACGGTTAGTCGATTATTGCAACATAAGTATCCATAGAAACAATATAAAAATGATAATTGCAGTAGGGAGTCTCAAAACCAACAAAATTATCCTAATTCGTATGAAACATCAAAACCCTAAAATCGAAATTCAAGAATCAATCCAAAATTAATTAAATAAATTAATTCTCAATGATTCAACATAACGAGGCGCTGATGCCACTTGTAAGAATTAAACCATAACAGATATGAAATCTCAACCCAGGATCTATCATGTCAAATCATCAAGAACAATAAACTGAATGCGGAAGCGTACCTGAATTAGTCGATAGATGAAAACCTTGAATCTTTTGATGAAGATCGCCTAAAAGGTGGTTGTGATCTTCCAAGAAAATAGGTTTTCTCTTGATGTAAAACTCTCTGACGGGGAAGGAGAGAAAAACAAGTTAACCTATTTCTTGGGGACCACTACCTCTTTATATAGTTGATTTAATAATCAACTATTAAGTATTTATAACTCTGCCCCTCATCAAATTATAAATACATCTTATGGTATCTACACTTTTATTTCCATGACATTTTAATACCCATGACACGCCTAACATAATTGGTCACTTAATTTTGTGTCATACTTTAAAATAGCAATATACATTATACATATGTGCCCACTATTACGGATTTTAATCCAACACTAGAACCCTTGATCTAAGGGAATATGAGGGAACAAAGGTGAACAGCTTGACCAACTGCCCAAATGTGCTTGCTCCCCCTTCATCCTTTGATTGAATCCGTGTTTGTTGGTAGAATATAAATAGTGATTCTGTGTTGGGTTATTTGTTCGTGTCATTTTAATTCCAAGTCATTTCAAGTTCTAAGCATTTAGGATTTAAATTCATATTTTTTATGGTTGAATCAGATTATGTTTGAGTTAATCAAGTGAGATTTTCAAAATAGAATTAGAATTTAAATAGTTAGATTTTCTATTTGCTTTGTGAATGGATCGTCAGCTTTCTATCAATTTATCAGTAATCATGGATACACTAAGACTCCCCCATTTGTATTTAGACAAGGACTCACCATATTTGTTAAACATTAGAAACAAACAAAGCACCCAATAAAGTCAAAGTATGCCAAGCACTTTTGTTTATAGTGGCCAAAAGTTTTATATTATTTTAGTCCAAAACTTCAACTCTCAAATAAAATATCAATCGAAAAATTATTTGATTCATTATCAGTAGAATTTTTAAGCTCAGTAAGAAAAATTAAAACATTTCTTATTCGAGTTTCAAAGTCAAAATCACACACACATATATATACTTTGACATTAATGTGTTCATAAGTTTTTTTTTTTACTTTTTAAAAGAAATTTGAGAAGTTTCGTAGTTTAATGATTATTGATGTACTTTATCCTTTAAATTTTTACCTTTCAGGGTGACCAAAGCTCTCAGAATCTTCTTAACTTTGTTCTCTGTTAAAGATTTACAAATTACAAAAAAAATAATGTTGCGTTCAATGATTTAAAATGTAAATTATCGAAACGAATTCGATTATGCTTTTTAACAAATTTGTCTCAAACAAAAATTGGACCCTAAAATTTTGGGTGTTTTTTTTTCTTTTTTTATTGTTTGTTCATTAAATTTTGGGTTGGATCATGACAACAACAATCCATTTCAAATACCTTTCAATTGTTTCAGCCCAAAACCCAGATAAACAAAAAGCCCAAACCCATTTCGTAAATGGAACCCTAAGAATCCATACTCAGAAATCACTTATGCCATGAAATTTCTGGTTCTCTGTTTTATTTTTTATTTAAAAAGATTAGCAAACCATTGCCATTTTCTTTGTTGTTTCTTTTGGTCTTTCATGTCTGTGTTTGTAGTGTAAATTTTGGGTCAAAATTACTATGTCAAGCCATCTTTGATTGTTATTTATTGGTTGAAGATAGATAGCATCCTGGATCTGTGGCTGATCTATTTTAAAAGTTGAGGTTTTAATAACAAAAAGAAGCAGCTGAGCTACTACATTTTGTCATACCTGAGAAAAGATAGAGACATTAATCCCACACCAGAAAGGAAAAAGGGAAGTATTGAGATATATAAACGGTGACGCTGCACATCTTATCAGATATGTCTTTTGAGAAGAGAGTACAAAATGATGTTTGCTTTCTGTTTTTTTTTTCATTGGTGTGCTTAATTGAAATGATGGACATATAATAAGAAATTGTATTCCCATCTATTGCTTGAAAGGAAAGAATATATATGTGTGTGTAAATTTGTATCTCTATTATCTTGTCTCATTTTATTATTCCAATTTGAAAAGGTCGGCTGCTTAATATTCTTCCCGCACTTTCTTTCTTACCACTTAAACTTAATTTTCCTTGCACATTTGGACATTTCCATTCCTCTACTAGTCTACTTTTCTACTCTACCAAGTGTCGCCTTAATCTTTCATATCGTGGTCATAGTGTAATCTTCGGGTCAGAATTTTTATGTCAACCCAAATTTGTTTGTCATTGCTTGGTTGAAGAAAGCATCCTGGATTTGCTGCTGGTTTACTTTTCAGTCAAATCTGCTTGCTGGACAGTGGGGTTTTCATTTAATGGTAGTATAAGCTTGGTCGGTTGATGCGTTGAACTGTCCTTTGTATTTCTGGGTTTTAGATAACTGGAGTGTGAAGGCTATTAGAAGAAAGACTACCGGGACAGGCCGCGTGAGGTACCTCCGTAATGTGCTCCGAAGGTTCAAGACTGGCTTTAGAGAAGGTACGTACTTCGGTTTTTCAGACATTTGAAATGCAAATGTGTTTGTTTAACAATATATAATAATATGGATTATTCTTGAATTGTTGTCATGTAGTCAAGCAACCCCAAGGAAGAAGGCAGCTGTTGCTGCTGCTTAAGTTAACTTCGGTGTTTTGTTTTTTTAGATTATTGTATACTTGTATTTTTCATGTATTATCTACGAAAGTTTTTTTCTATCATAAATCTTCACAGCTTCATCCGCATGTTCGAATGTTGGGTTAGGATATAGGGTTGGCTGCTGTGTTAAGATACCTTACATTTTTTTGGACTTTCGAAGAGGCATTATTAAAAGAAATAGTCACAAACTAAAAAACACCCATGAAATTAGACATTTTTCTGATGTTCAATTTTTTGTATTTGAATCAAAATGTTATTAATTTACTTAATTCGAGACCCAAAATGGACCTAAACATGATTGTTTAAACTTGACTCGAACCCGAAGCTAACTGAACCAAAATTGAATTGAATTTTAGTTGAATTAAAAATCAACTTGAATCGAGAGTAACCGAAATTGAAAATAACCGAAATCAACTCAAACAAAAATTCAACCAGAATCGAAAGTAACTTGAGTTTAATTTGCTTAAATATGTATGTTTTATTCTCCGTTCGTATTATATTACTAATTAACCAAATCTAGTAATAGTTTAATAATTTAATATATCTTTTCTGCTTTAAAACACCATTTTTATATATTGACCTGACCCGAAAGTCAACCGATTCGACAACGATCTGACCCGATACGAAATAACATAGGCTCGAACTAAATCTGAACCAGACCCATTTCAACTAAAAAAGAACTTAAATTGAACCGAAAGTGATCCGAAATGACCCGACTCGAACTCTAATCAAATGCGGATTGCCACCTCTACTTTGAACCTGTTGATTCTCATTAATGGCCGACTGAAGCAGCATGGTTATATCGTTTAAACAAAGACCAAAAATTTGAAGGGATTTGTTTCTAATGAACACAAACAAAATAGCTTTCAAGAATCAACTACACTAGCAACATACAAAAGCTTGATTGCTTATGGGGGTTCTCTTGCCCTCAGTGTTTCAGCCAGTAATTCCGTAGTTGCGCCATATGCAATAGAATCTCGTCGCGGCCTTGATTTGTAACACTGCTAGTCATAATCCAAGGCGGCACCGATGGGAAGAAACCGCATATCAGCTCCTGAAAGTCGCTCATGTTTTCTTCCGCCGTTCTTTTTCTTCCTCCGCTTGTGGCATTTGGTGAATATCAGTGTCATGGGGATCTGAAGAACTTATCATTTGGGTAAAACATATAACATCACGAAATATCCACATGCGAATGTAAGAGAGTTTAAACTAAAGCATACCCATATCCAGGTACCAACTAATACCCGGGATGACCTGAAGTTAATCTAATACCTGAAATGACTCAACCCAAAATTTATTTGTACCCAGTTAAGACCCGACATGAAGTTTACAGAAATCGATGTGACCCAACCCATAATGATCCAACCCAAAGTCCATCCAAACTTGAATTATCCTGATAATTAATGGTTTGGACTCGAATCGTTTCGATTTGAACATGGTATTAACACAACCCGAACTCAAACTAAGTCTAAATTAAGATCAGCTTGACGTTGACTTGAATACGATCCTACTCAAGATAAGCCATTAACTTGACATGACATAATTCAAATTTGAACTGACTAGACTTAATTTGACCAACTTAAATCTCATCTGAATAGCCAATTTTACATCCCTAGCACCATAGCCATAGTTTACCCGGCGGCTGCAATTTCTAAAATCCCAAAGGCCGAAGCCATTATCTACTTTTGCCGGTTCCAGCACTCTGAGCGAGTTGTTTGATATGAAAATGGGATTCCACTGTTGGGTAAGGGTCCCACTATGTGGAAAATTCTCACCGGTTACACCTCTATTTTCAAAAGGGGTTGTTGGTGATTGTCAACCATATTGGTGCGTGTTTTTAGTTTTGTTTGACTTTTGTAAGCCTTTAATAATGGCTTAGTTTATTATAGAGTGTGTTGGGCAGATTTGAAAGAAAAGAGAGAGATTGCAGAGAGAGCTCATACATTGTTCGAGAGAAAAATAGGAGAGAAAACTATTTTCCAGCTTTGAGCAGTTTTGATCAACTCTTTGATTTGAGGTCCATTCATGGTTCGATTGAGCTGATTTTTGGATAGCGGCTAGGCGACTTGGTGTTCTTGACTTTGTACGGTCATAATTTTTATCTGAGACCCGTAGCGTCGGAAATCCTCATTTTACAGCAGTTGCATTTTTTGGTGATGTTCTCTCATTTTACTCTTTTTTGTTAAATACTACTTGTTATTAGCATTGTTGGAGTTGAATGCTTGTTGTAGGCTGGATAATGTAGTCTTGTAGTTGAACATTTGATTATAGTGGAGCTTTTGATTGGACTCTAAAGTCTCGTGGTTTTTACCCTTGATTTAGAGGGGTTTTCCACGTAAAAATATCGGTGTCTCGATTTATTTGTGTTGTGATTGCATTGATGATTTGTGGTTGATTAGTGCTGCTAGAGAACATATTTGTGATACTGTGCTTGCCATAATTATTGACTTGAGTTATAGGGAGATAAAGAACACCAGTTGTGCTTCCGCTTAATTTCGGTTGTTCGATTTCTTCCTCAACAAACTGACATCAGAGCTTGGTTATTGTGTCAGATAATTATGGAGATTAATACGAGCAAGATGATTATGTTGAATGGAACAAATTATCAACTTTGGCGGAATAAAATGAAAGACTTGTTGTTTGTAAAGACTCTGCATCTTCCGGTCTTTGCTACTAAAAACCCGATTCAAAAAGTGATGAAGAATGGGAATTTGAGCATCAACATGTGTGTAGCTATATTCAACAATTTGTTGAAGAAATGTTTACAACCATATTGATCAGGATACACATGCTCACACATTGTGGGAGAAGCTTGAGAGCTTGTATGCTTCGAGGTCGGGCAATAACAAATTATTTTTGCTAAAGAAAATGATGGCGTTGAAATACAGAGAATAAACATCTACATCTGACCATGTTAGTGAATTTCAAAGTGTGATGAATCAGTTGCTTGGTATGGGTGTCAAATTTGATGTTGAAATTTTAGGGCTTTGGTTGCTTGCTACTCTACCGGACTCTTGAGAGACTTTTCGGGTCTCACTCATTAATTCTGCTCCATAGGGTATTATTACTTTGGATTTGGCTAAGAGCGGTGTGTTGAATGAAGAGGTTAGAAGAAGATCTATGGGTTCTACATCACATCCGAGGTGTTGGTTACCGAGAACAGGGGAGAAACAAAGAAAAAGATGGCAAGGGTAGAGATAAAAGTCGAAGCAAGTCAAGATTGAGATATAAGAATCTTGAGCGTCTGGTAAGAAAGGCCATATCAAGAAATATTGCTACAAGTGGAAGAGAGAGAACAAAGGCGATGGTGATAAAAACGATCAGAATGATGATAAAAAATCTGAGCGTGTTGTTACTACTACTCGTGAAGATCTATTGGTCATTTGTTCTAAGAATTTGGTCAACCTAGCATGCGACGAGACTAGTTGGGTGATTGATATTGCTGCTTCAATTCATGTCACGTTGAGGAGGAATTTCTTCGCATCTTATACTCTTGGTGATTTTGGAGTAATGAAGATGGGTAATGACGGTTTGGTTCCAGTTATTGGCATGAGAGATGTTAGCTTGGTGAGCAATAATGGAACAAAGTTAATTCTCAAGGATGTCAAACATACACCAGATATCCGTTTAAATTTGATTTCTGCAGGAAAGCTTGATGATGAGGGATTTTGTAACACATTTAGTGAGGGGCAGTGGAAGCTGACTAAAGGCTCATTGGTTGTGGCTCGAGGAAAGAAGAGCTCAAATTTGTACTTGATGAAGGCTTCGACTTCTAGAGACAATGTGAACGTGACAGTAAATGACTCAACTGAGTTATGGCATAAACGGCTTAGTCACGTGAGTGAGAATGGGTTTAATTATTTAGCCAAGAAGAATCAACTTTCGGGTTTGAAGAATGCCACATTGAAGAATTGGTCTAGTGGGGAAGTAGATAAGAGTTTCTTTTAAAAGTCATCCTCCACATAGAAGATCAGAGTTGCTAGAGTTGGTCCATTCAGATTTTTGTGGTCCGATAAAGGTAAGGTCACATGGTGGTGCACTTTATTTTGTGACTTTCATTGATGATTGTTCAAGAAAGTTGTGGGTCTACACTTTGAAGTCGAAATACCAAGTTTTTGAGGCATTTAAACAGTTTCAAGCATCAATTGAAAGAGAAATAGGGAAGAAGTTGAAGTGCATTCGTACTGATAATGATGGCGAGTACACAGGGCCATTTCATGAGTATTGTTTGCGACAGGGAATCAGACATCAGAAAACACCACAGTTAAATGGGTTAGCTGAAAGAATAAACCAAACATTGATTGAGAGAGTCAAATGTTTGCTGTCAGATGCAAAGTTACCAATATCGTTTTGGGCTAAAGCCTTGAATACAGTCACATGTGATTAATTTGTCTCATAGTGTTCCTTTGCGAGGTGATGTACCAGATATAGTTTGGTTTGGTAAAGACGTGTCATATGATCACATGCGTGTGTTCGGTTGTAAAGCATTTGTTCATGTTCCAAAGGATGAAAGATCCAAGTTGGATGTTAAGACTCGTCAATGCATCTTTATTGGTTATGGTCTAGATGGTGACTTTAGTTATAGACTCTACGATCAAGTTCTAAAGAAGCTCGTGAGAAGCCGAGATGTTGTCTTCATTGAGGATCAGACCATTGATGACATTGATAAGACAGAGAAAGAATATTCACAAGATAGTGGTGACTTGACCGATGTGAATCCAATTCCCCTAGATCTTTCACCGAATCCTATTCAGGATGATATACACGGTGATGTTAATGATGACCACCAGGATATAGGTAACTTTGATGCTCTCATGGATGATGTTGTGAATGATCAACAACAAGCACCTATAGCTCCACCAGTAGTTTCACTTCGAAGATCTTCTAGAGAACGACGATCTTCTGTCAGGTATTCTTATGATGAATATGTCATTTTGACTGACGGGGGAGAACCTGAATATTATGAAGAGGCTATGGAGAGTGAATGCAAAGATCAGTGGGTTGAAGCAATGAAAGATGAACTTCAATCCTTGCATGATAACCATACCTTTGAGTTGGTGAAACTGCCTAAGGGCAAGAGAACTTTGAAGAATCGGTGGGTTTACAGGTTGAAGCAATAAGAAAAGTCTTCATCTCCACGATACAAAGCTAGATTGGTCGTTAAGGGTTATAATCAGAAAAAAAGGGTTGATTTTGAAGAAATATTTTCTCCAGTTGTGAATATGTCCTCTATTAGAACTATATTGAGTTTGGCAGCCTGATATGATTTAGAGGTTGAACAAATAGACGTGAAAACTGCTTTTCTTCATGGTGATTTGGAAGAAGAGCTTTACATGGAGCATCCAGAGGGATTTGTTGCACAAGGAAAATATGATTACGTGTGCAAGTTGAAGAAGAGCTTGTATGGTGTGAAGCAGGCTCCTAGGCAATGGTACAAGAAGTTTGAGTCTGTTATGGAGGAGCAAGGCTACAAGAAGAATACTTCTGATCATTGTGTTTTTGTTAAGAGATTCTCTGGTGACGATTTTATTATCCTTTTGCTCTATGTTGATGATATACTTATTATTGGTCATAATGCTTCCAGAATTGACAAGTTGAAGCAAGAGTCGAGTAAATCATTTGCGATGAAGGATTTGGGATCATCAAAGCAAATTCTTGGCATAAGGTTGACACGTGATAGAAAGGCCAAGAAATTGTGGTTATCACAAGAGAGGTACATTGAGAAAGTAATTCAAAGGTTCAATATGGACAGAGCTAAAGCGGTGAATACTCCCTTTGCTACTCATTTCAGATTGAGTGTCAAGCATAGTCCTTCCACAGAAAAAGAGAAGGAAGAGATGCAGAAAGTTCCTTACTCTTCAGCCGTGGGTAGTTTGATGTATGCAATGGTTTTTACGAGACCAGACTTGGCTTATATTGTTGGTACAGTTAGTCGGTTTCTTTCTAATCCAGGCATAGAGCATTGGAATGCAGTGGATCATGAGATATCTTCGTGGCAGTTCCAACATGAAACATTGTTTTGGCAATGAAAAACTTGTTCTTGTTGGATATACAGATTCAAACATGGCCGGGGACATTGACTCGAGGATATCTACTTCAGGTTACTTGATTACTTATACAAGGGGAGCTGTGGCATGGCAATCAAGAATGCAAAAGTGTGTTGCCTTATCCACCACCGAATCAGAGTTCATTGCAGCAACCGAAGCGTGCAATGAGATGCTTTGGATGAAGAAATTTGTGCATGAACTTGGCTTTACTCATGAGAGGTATGTCTTGTATTGTAATAGCCAGATCGCGATTCATATTGGTAAAAACTCAACTTTTCATGCTAGATCTAAGCATATTGATATGAGGTACCATTAGATACGAGATGTTCCTGAAGCTAAATTGTTAGAGCTTGAGAAGATTCATACTGATGATAATAGTGCTGATATGTTGACTAAAGCCTTAACAAGAGGGAAGTTTGAAGCATGCTGCTTGATGGCCGGCATGAAGACATTCCCTACATAGTGGGAGGGGAGATTTGTTGGGTGAGGGTTCCATTATGTGGAAAATCCTCACCGGTTACACCTCTATTTTCAAAAGGGGTTGTTGGTGGTTGTCAGCCATATTGGTGTGTGCTTTTAGTTTTGTTTGACTTTTGTAAGCCTTTAATAATGACTTAGTGTATTATAGAGTGTGTTGGGAAGATTTGAAAGAAGAGAGATTGCAGAGAGAGCTCAGACATTGTTCGAGAGAAAAATATGAGAGAAAACTATTTTCCAGCTTTGAGCAGTTTTGATCAACTCTTTGATCGGAGGTCCATCCGTGGTTCGATTGAGCTGATTTTTGGACAACAGCTAGGCGACTTGGTGTTCTTGACTTTGTACGGTCGAATTTTTTATTTGAGACCCGTAGCATTAGAAATCTTCATTTTACAGCAGCTGCGTTTTTTTGGTGACGTTCTCTCATTTTACTCTCTTTTGTTAAAGACTACTTGTTATTAGCCTTGTTAGAGTTGAATGCTTGTTGTAGGCTGAATATTGTAGTCTTGTAGTTAAACATTTGATTATAGTGGAGCTTTTGATCGGACTCTAAAGTCCCATGGTTTTTACCCTTGATTTAGAGGGGTTTCCACGTAAAAATATCGGTGTCTCGATTTATTTGTGTTGTGATTGCATTAATATTTGTGGTTGATTAATGTTGCTAGAGAATATATTTGTGATATTGTGCTTGCCATAATTATTGACTTGAGTTATGGGGAGAGAAAGAACATCGATTGTGCTTCTACTTAATTTCGGTCGTTCTATTTCTTCCCCAACATCCTCGTCCGTGAATCTGATCAAGCGTGATTGATTTAGACTTACTGCCACTATTTTGAATAAACTATTCCTTATTAGCCTTAGCCTTAGCTGCTACACAGATACTGTTGTTGCCATGGAATTGCAAGTTTTCTACTCGTGGACTGGTTGGTTTTAATGGCTTCTGACAGTAAAATAATTAAAAATCTCAGAAACTTTCCAGCTATGAAATCCATAAGTATTGGCTATACGGTGATTTGCATGTGGAAGTTGGGGAACCAGTAAACAATGTTGTTATCGCCTTCTTTGTCTCCGTCTCCCCTAGATTCTCCCTCCCCCGTTTCACCACCGCTTCCGGTGGTGCAGCTGCCACTTCCACCACCACCTGTTTCTGCTTCTCCACCCTTACTCACACCGCATTTGGCCCCCGTATCAACCCTCCACCAACTCCAGCTCCTGTTCTCCCCTTGCTTTCTCCCCCACCTGCAGCTGTTTCTGGAAGTCCAGTTACTCCTCCACAGCTTCCGACACCACCTGTGGTGGTGGTTGCTTCTCCACCATCCCCACCACCAGCATTGGCTATTATTCCTCCTCCATTGCTGCCCAAATCTTCTTCTCCACCTCCTCAACCGTCTAGACCAACGCCATCGACACCACCGTCTGTTATTCGTCCACCTCCAGCACCAGCAACAACAGCTCCCTCTCTCCCTCCACCAAGGCTACCTATTGCTCCACCGCTATTTGCTTCGATATCTCCACCACCACCACCACCTGCAGCTTCTCATTCTATAAGTGCTCCTAAAACTCCAGGATCGTCT
Source organism: Hibiscus mutabilis (assembly GCA_019671005.1). NCBI lineage: Eukaryota > Viridiplantae > Streptophyta > Magnoliopsida > Malvales > Malvaceae > Hibiscus > Hibiscus mutabilis. The sequence goes on from JAGYYJ010002011.1 coordinate 63,053, forward strand.
CAGACACGTCCGCCGGCGCCGGCAGCCTCACATTCCATCGGTGCCCCTAACACTCCAGGATTCTTTCAGTTATTTCCGCCGCCTACACCACCACCACCATTAACACTACCAGCCGCAAAAGGAGGTTTCCTAACCACAAATCAAAGGTCACATTCTCCAACTGGGCTTATAGTCATCCCTATTTATCGTGTTTGCATTAGTTTGCATTTGCTGCAAAGGTAGAACAAGAAAGAAAAAACAGAAGCCTTTGAACACTCGAAAACAACAATGTCCGGTCACAAAAGGTGAGTTTAATTAATTCATTTTTGTCTCAAATTATAACTACTAACTCTAATTTGACATGTGTTTCAATGTTTGGTCCGATTTCAGATGACTTTTCTGCAGCTTCAATCCAACATAAACAAGAAAATGTTGCTCCGCCGCCGCTCACCATTGCTATAGGCTCTGGCTCTAACAAAGCAGATACTAATGGCTCAACTGGCATTTTTATCTATGAAGATCTAGTCATTGCCACCGATGGTTTTTCCGAATCCAACCTCCTCGGACAAGGCGGTTTCAGTTACGTCTACAAAGGGCGCCTGAAGACCGGACAAGACGTTGCAGTTAAGAAATTGAAGGCCGGGAGCCGACAGGGAGAGCACGAATTCCAGGCCGAGGTCGAGACTATCAGCCGAGTTCATCATAAACACCTTGTTTCCTTAGTTGGATACTGCATTAATAGGGCACAGAGATTGCTTGTTTATGAGTTTGTTCCTAACAAAACATTGAAATTCCAATTGCATGGTTAGTATTGATTTGTTTTTCCTTTTCTTCATTTTCTATGATCAATGATT
>JAGYYJ010000794.1:0-89044 GCA_019671005.1 Hibiscus mutabilis
ATGTTCCATGTCCATTTTGAGCACTCATTGTTTTGAGTGCAGCTGCAGGTCAGTTGTATTGCATTTGGAAACATGGAGGAGCCTGATTTTGTATTCAAATACCCCCCATAAATCAAACAAAAAAAATGCTATCTCACCGTGATAATGACAAAGGTTACATAAATATTATCTATTCATATAGAGTAGTACTTTGATGCATTAATAATTTATTCATATAATTTTTTAAAGGGTAAACTACCGTGATGGTCACTTTCGTTTAGTAAATGTTCACTTTTACTCACCAATTTCAAAAAAACTAACATTATGGCCATTTACGCTTTCGTTTTTTAAGCAGTTAGTCACTCGGGGTGTTAATTGTCGTTACAGAACTGACGACGTGCTTACTTGGCCCAGATATTTTTAGTTTTAATAAATCAAAATTTAACTTTTATTTAGGTCAATTAAAACCTTTAGATTTTGACTGAAAGACTCTAACATTGAACGTTGTCTTTATTTTTCCTTTAAAAATTCATTTCATGTGATTTTGTTTGAGATTACTTTAGTCAACCATGAACAGATTTTGTTGTATCGATAAATTGTTGGGAATTGTGGTTCCGATTGTTGTTTATAATATTTATCCTTGAAATTTTATGTGTTTAGGGTCATCTACGAATTATAGATTGCATTCTAAAAGAGACGAGGAAGAGAAGAATTTGGTTTCCAAACGAACAGGTTTGGAAAAGTTAGTGAGATTAGAGCTTCAAAAATAAAGTGGATTATATTTTGGATGGAGATTAGATGAGGCTGGTTTTGGTTTGTGTAGGGGTTACTGGATGTTTTTGTTGTATTTAGGTTGATACGATTATGGTCCATGGTAGTGGAGAAGGTTGTGCTGAACATGTATAGTAGAATTGGTTCGTTTGGAGTTGCTGGACTCATTTAGTTATGTCTGATATTGTACATCATGAGTTTCTTTGGTGAATGGTTTTCTCTGTAAGTTGGGTTATTTTTGTCACGCTCTACCTAGTGGTGAAGGTTATTATTATGCTCATTTAGGCTGGAGATTCAACCGTGAACAGGTTTTGTTGTATTGATGAATTGTTGGGAACTGTGCTTTCTATTGTTGTTTATTGGATTTATTCTTGAATTTATGTGTTTAGGGTCACCAGAAAATTATAGATTGCATTATAAAATAGACGAGGAAGAGAAGAATTTGGTTTCCAAACGAACATTCGTTAAAAGCATTCTCTTACAACAAATCCTTTGGGCTATTGTCACGATCCTTTTGTTCACGGTAAACCGTTCTTACAACTTCTCTTGTGTTCTTTATTTTAATATGAGATATTGAGAAATCGTTTGCTTTTAAGAAAGATATCATATTATCACACTTACGAGGATCCTTCACAAAGGTTAAGGAATATGCAGTTTTGATGACTATTTTAGGGGAGAAGTTATGTTTCTAAATTAAGTGATCAATTAAAGGAAAGGAAGATATTGATTCATGGATGGCCGAAGAGGAGAAGAAAACAACATTGGTGGAATAAAAAGATATGGGTGTAGCGATGTCCCTCTCGCTAAAAAAATTTGTTTTTATGTTTGTTTTGAAAATGTTTTGTCTATAAGGTCTTCCGTGGGATTTTAGAAAACCCGTATTTTATTTAAAAATTGGAGTCGCCACCGGCCACTTAGGTAGGCCAGACACCATAAAACCAGAGATTTTAAAAATTATTGGGTTCGGGAGTCGGTTACGGATGGGGAAGGATTAGCACCCCCACACCGCCCAAAATTGGTACTTTAATAATTACCGCTTTATTAATATTAAATTTTCCGGATTAAAGTGACGATTAGTTTAAAATTCGGTTTTAATTGCGAATAAATTTTAAAGGCCCCGTTATCCGAGAGTAAACGCCCAACCACTATCACTACGCACGATCATCGCCCCGTTTACGCTTTCGGATAAAAGCCTTTACATTGACAATTTATATATCATTATGCAACCTTAGTGAGCAAAATGTAAAACATGGCAAATAATTTAAATACAATACAAATAAATATTAACATAATAGAATACTAATCTAACATAAATAAAATACGTAACTAAAACATACATATATATACATATTAATCTTAATAGTAAATAAAAACAAATTTAACATATCACAATAACAAGGCATGAATAAATACATGTGTGAACAAAAACACATATTCAAGGCGACATACATATTAGAAATAAAGCACATTTCAACATATGTAGAGCAAGGCATTATACATGAAAAGAAAATATACTAACACGTAACCTAAAAGCCAAGAGAACATACAATACATGCTAAAATACAAAACATGTTGTGTGCGAGCCAACTAGAATATCAACATAATATCGTGATACGAATAAGCAGAACAAATACATAAAGATACATAATCATCCTAAACTTAACACACATATACATGTAAACATGAAAATACAAGGCATATGAGAGGATATATAATAAGGCAAAAGGCTACATCAACATTCATGATTATAATAAACGAACATGGATATTTACATGGAAATAGGACTGAAATGAAAAGAAATAAACATCAGTAGCAGAAATTAAAGGACAATAACATGCGATTTAGGGACGAAATTGCAAACTAAACAGAACCTAAAAGGACCAAAACTGTAATTGGACCAAGGGGCAGGCTTAAAGTGAAAAATCCAAAAACGCGGGATGGTTAAAGGGGTAATTTTACCATTTAAAAACTGATTCAATGTAATTTAGGGACTGGATTGCAAGATTTTGAAATAGGAGGGGACGAGTTGTAAATATCCCCTGCGGCGAGACACAAACGAAAATATCGAAAACGCGGGAGGATTTATTACGTAATTTGCCCATTTCACAAAATAAAAACACCTATAAAAACTCTTTCTTCGGCCCAGAATCAAATTTTCCTCATTTTTTCATTCGATACGTGTTATAATAAACGTTTTCTCTCTCGTTTTCTCTCAACCTCATCCCATGAACCCAGAAACCGGCGGCTGATCGCTGTTCTCTCTGCCTCCAGCCGCCGCTAGTCGGTGTCAGCGAACTAAAAGACACACCCAAAACCGACCTCTTTCCCAACTGAACCCGAATATGAACTTAGATCTACGTTATGACTCACCTCTTTCCCTAGATCTAAGAAATACGAAACGAAAAAAACCTTTTTTGTTTGTATTCAACCCAAAATGAAACCAAAAGGGACCTCCCACTCCCTTCAGTTCACCATATTCGGCCTGGGAAAGCCGAAGAGGCTTGTCACTGGTGAGGGGAGATCCACAGACGACGAGGGTAACAACTCTAAACCCCTTTTTTTTCTATTACTACGTATATTTTTTGTATGCATGCAAAGAAGTAAGAAAAGAGAAGAGTATTACCACTGAAAACTTGTTGTTTTTTTGTATTTTTTGTATTTTTTGTATTTTTTGTATTTTTTCTTTTCGATTACAACTTGACTGCCTTACAGTTACTTGTTTCATACATATATGCCTGTCTCTTTGGTTTGGTAACAAGTAATATAATCTAATTTTCAGATCTGGACTGATACTGACATAATCTCTCTTTTTTTGTGTTCTGATATGTCTGAACGCGGTGGTTGGAGACCGGCATGGTTGAAGCATGGTGGCGGTGTGGGGGAGTTGTCTTCGGCCAGAGGCGTTCTCGGCCGTTGGATCAGATCTGATCTAACGGTCAGGCTGGCTTGAAGGATGAACGGCCCAGATGAATCCTCGATCGGTGAAACGGCTCCAGATCGCGACACGTGGGGCTCAACAATCGAGGGGTTATAGCACGTGGGACTCACGCATGCGTGGGATATCGAAGAGTCCGCGCGTGAACCGCACGCGCGCGTGGTACTCGAACCGTCCAGACGTGTAGTTCACGCGGCTGGCTAGATATTTTATCCTTCCTTGATCGTGGCCATTGGATCAGATCTTGATCCAACGGCCCATAGTTATCTGTAAAAAAATAATTAGGGTTAAATGGTCTTGGGCTTAGGCCAACCGGGCCTTGTATTATTATTTTGTTGTAATAATATGGACATTTTAATTTAAGTGGGCTTCCTATTATTTTTCCAGTTTTGTCCATACATATTAATATATTAATATAATAGTAAATACAGATACATACGTACTTACGTATACATACATACAATTGTTATGACATACGTTCATACGTACATATACTTAATAATAATACATGCAACACTTATTCGTATATATTCAATAATAACAAGGACACTAATAATATACACATGCAAACACATATAAACCTACTCACATGCTAACATACATTTGTACGATACTCCTAACATAAATATAACCATATCATACGTATATTAATAGGTACGTAATACACCATATCAATATATGCATACCCTCACACTTATATCATTATATAATACATTAACATATACACACGCACACCTACATGTAATCATGTACTAATATGTTAATATAATACTTAGAGGTTAGATAAAAATGAGTGATTACAGTTGCCCCTCTTTGCTTGTTCTCATGGAATGAGAACAAAGCAAAGATTCATAAGCACTCATTTTTATCTGATTTCCCTATTTGTAGCTTCGAAAACATGTTCTCTTCTGGAACTCTCCGCTTTTCCTTAGCTGAATCTTTAGGCTCGTAAGTTCTTCCTATATAGAGCTTCGTCACCTTCCGATCTTGGAGTTTAGGCTCTTTCTTCATAGAACCCTTTTATTCTGAAGCCTCGAGTTGTGAGTCCCTCCTATATAGAACTTTTCATTCTGAGACGGTAAAGCTTGGAGTCCTTCCTATATAGGACTCTTCACCTTCAACGCTGGTTTCTCCTATATAAAACCTTTTGCGTCGCTGATGGATTCTTCCGACTGGGAGTTCCTCCTGTATAGAACTGCTAGTCTTCAAACCCTGAAGCTGTCAGTCCTTCCTATACAGAACTTTTAGCTTCTGAAATCTTAGAGCTACAGGTTCTTCCTATATAGAACCTTTCACTCTAAGACAGTAAAGCTCGGAGCCCTTCCTATATAGGACTCTTCACTTTCGACACAACAGGTTTTCCCTATATAAAACCTTGTGTATCATGTGTGAATTCCTTCGACTGGAGTTCTTCCTATATAGAATTGCTAGTCTTCACCCTGGAGCTGTAAGTCCTTTCTATATAGAACTTTTAGCTTCTGAAATCTTGGAGCTACGAATTCTTCCTATATAGAATCTTTTACTCTAAGACAGTAAAGCTCGGAGCCCTTTCCTATATAAGACTCTTTGCTTTCAACACAACAGATTTTCCCTATATAAAACCTTGTGTGTCATGGGTGAATTCCTTCAGCTGGAAGTTCTTCCTATATAGAACTGCTAGTCTTCACCCTGGAGCTTCAAGCCCTTCCTATATAAAACTTTCAGCTCCTGAAACCTCAGAGCGGCAGATTCTTCCTATATAGAATCTTTCTCTGTAGGCGCTTGGAAACATAGGCCTTTTGTATATAGAACCATTGTCTTCACATTTGGGATTCACACCATGATGGCTACCGATGTCTCTTTGAATCCACAGATACCTGTCTAAGATAAAACAAAATGCTATGACAAATGAATTGACATGCTCCTAATCCTAGTGATGTCTGACTATTCATGATGCATGAGTGTCAATATCTTGGTGGGCTTGCTTTGGTCTTTATTCGATCTCGTTGTTGACTTTGTCCTTTTTCACGGGCGTCGATACCCCACTTCACTGTCAGGTTCAACCATTCCAACCTTTCTTTTTCTCCATTTACGACTTGGGATTCTAAAGTGCCCTTTCGGGTTTTCACTTTAGAGAGTTTTTTTAGGGGTGCCCTTCTGGGTTTTCACCCGAGAGATCTCTCTTGTTATCTCGCATGCTTTCCTTGAATAAGCAGGACGTACGCCATTGGTCATCCTATCCGGTTGTTTGAAGCTTTCCGCCTTCCTTATCAACAGCCGTTATGTAAGGAGGTAGAGGGCGAAGTTAACATCATTTTCTTTAATCACCTGCATTTTTAAGGTTAGATCACAGTAATGCTTAGAAATCTCTTGTTTTACCATAAGCCTATGTTAGCTTATTTGCCTGAAATTACCAAGAAGACAAGGAATGGATGCTTAAAAACACGATTTTATTACGACTAAGGGCTTGGGATATCTCAAAAGAGGTATGACACACATGAGAAAGAAGAAAAATTAAGTATAAAATGCTAGATCCCTCATTATCTTCGGTATGAATGATACATGATCCTGTCAACCGGCGTAGAATTTTTTTGCCTGAAGCTTCCTCTTCACGGTGTTCACGGGGATACCCTTCTCTTCGGATATCCAACTTTTCAATTTACCCGAGCCGCCCTTTACGGGTTTTCAACTCGGGTCCTCCCTCTGCTTCAAGACGCCCTATTTCGGGTTTTCGCCTTGAGCTCTCCATTTTTGTTCTTTTTTTTTCTTTTTTTTTCAAAGATAGTATTTCTTAACAACATCAGAATTTACAGGGTTTTTCAGCTCGTCTCCATCCATTTCTGTGAGGATTAGGGCTCCTCCCGAGAAGGCCATTTTTACCACGTACGGCCCTTCCCAATTGGGCATCCACTTTCCTCGAGAATCTTTCTGAATCGGGAGGATTTTCTTGAGCACCAGATCCCCTTCTTTGAATTCTCTTGGGCGCACCTTTTTGTTGTATGCCTGCATCATCCGCTTTTGGTACATCTGACCATGACAAATGGCCTTTAGTCTCTTTTCATCAATGAGATTTAGCTGGTCGAGTCTGGCCTGCACCCATTCGGCTTCTTCCAATTTTACTTCATTTAAGACCCAGAGAGACGGGATCTCTACCTCGATGGGAAGTACTGCTTTAGTACCATACACCAAGGAGTAGGGTGTTGCCCCTGTTGATGTTCGAACAGACGTCCTATAGGCGAAAAGGGCAAATGGCAGCTTCTCATGCCAATCCTGTAGGTATCCGTCGTCTTTGCTATGATATTCTTTATGTTCTTGTTTGCTGCTTCCACTGCCCCATTCATTTTAGGACGATAGACTGTGGAATTATGGTGTGTTATCTTGAGTTGAGTGCACACGTTCGTCATCATTTTGTTATTCAAATTGGAAGCGTTGTCGGTGATGACCCTTTCTGGCAATCCGTATCGACAAATAATCTCCTTCTTTAAGAACTTACATACTGTAGTCCTTGTGATGTTGGCGTAAGACGCTGCCTCTACCCATTTAGTGAAATAGTCTATGGCGACCAAAATGAAACGGTGTCCATTGGAAGCTTTCGGATGAATCTGCCCGATGACGTCCATGCCCTACGCCGCAAAAGGCCACGAAGAATTCATGGTGTGTAAACGCGATGGGGGTGCATGAATCTTGTCAGCGTAAATTTGGTATTTGTGGCATTTCCTGGCGTAATCGATGCAATCTCCCTCCATGGTCAACCAGAAATAACCATATCTCATAATTTTTTGGGCTATAGACAGCCCGTTGGCGTGCGTTCCGCAGAGCCCGTCATGTACTTCGGATAAAATCTCCTTCGCCTCCCGGGCATCCACACATCTCAGCAATGTCTGATCATGACTTCTCCTATATAGGATTTCCCCATCTAGGACCTTGTTGCCATTTTTCTGAGTGTTTTTCTATCATTGTCATTTGCCCCTTATGGATACTTTTGAAGCTTGACATATTGCAAGATGTCATAGTACCATGGGTTTCCATCAATCTCTTCATGTACATTACAACAATGAGCAGGCCTTTCAAACGTCCGCATCTCAATGGGCTTCATTTCTGCCCCGGTGTTTGTTTTGAACATGGATGCCAAGGTTGCCAAGGCGTCTACCATCTGATTTTCTTCTCGGGGTAGGTAATTGAAGCTGACCTTTTCGAACTCTTTGGTGAGCTCTTGAATCAATTCATAATATTTGACCAACTTCGGGTCCCTGGTTTCCCATTCCCCGTGCAATTGGTAAATTACTAAGGATGAATCTTCGAATACTCGAAGTTCCTTAACCTTTCTCTCAATAGCTGAGTTCAGTCCCATAACGCAAGCTTCGTATTCAGCTATATTGTTAGTGTAGAAGAATTCCAATATGCTGGTGAAAGGATAATAGACGTCCTCAGGAGAAATTAGCACTGCTCATATCCCATGTCCGAGGGCGTTAGAGGCTCCATCGAAGTAAAGCCTCCATGATTTATCATCTGAAACCTCTTCCTCGGTTGTAATGCACATCAAGTCTTCGTCTGGGAAATTAAAGTTCAATGCCTCATAGTCATCCGAAGCACGACTAGCTAGGAAATCTGCTACGGCACTCCCCTTTACGGCTTTCTGGTTAACGTATACAATATCGAATTCGGATAAGAGCATCTGCCATCGGGCCATCCTTCTTGTTAGTGCTGGCGCTTCCATTAAGAACTTCAATGGGTCTAGCTTGGATATCAACCAAGTAGTATGGTACAACATATACTGTCTAAGCCGCTTGGTAGCCCAAACTAGAGCACAACACAGCTTCTGCACTGGCGGGTACCGCGTTTCGCAATCATTGAATTTTCTGCTTAGGTAATAGATGGCTTGCTCCCTTTTTCTTGACTCATCGTGTTGCCCCAATACGCATCCCATTGAATTCTCAAAAACTGTCAGGTAGAGAATTAATGGTCGATCTGGTACTGGTGCGACTAAAATTGGAGCATTTGTCATGTACTTTTTGATCTTTTCTAGGGCTCTTTGACATTCCTCATCCCACACACCAGGATTATTCTTTCTAAGAAGTCTAAAGACCGGGTCACATCGGTCGGTTAATTGGGAAATGAAACGAGAGATATAATTTAACCTCCCCAGGAAACCGCGGACTTCCTTCTGAGTGTGGGGTGGTGAGAGATCCTGGATGGCTTTCACTTTATCTGGATCGATCTCAATCCCTCTTCTGCTTACCATGAACCCTAGGAGTTTTCCAAAAGTAACAGCGAATGTACACTTGGCAGGATTGAGCCTCAGCTGGTACTTCCGTAGTCTTTGGAATAGTTTTCTCAAGTTCTGTAGGTGCTCTTCCTCTGTTCGGGATTTGGCAATCATGTCGTCCACATATACTTCTATTTCTTTGTGCATCATGTCATGGAAAAGAGTCACCATTGCTCTTTGGTATGTTGCCCCTGCGTTCTTTAGCCCAAACGGCATCACTCGATAACAAAAAGTGCCCCACATGGTTATGAGCGTAGTTTTCTCCATGTCGTTAGAGTCCATCTTTATCTGGTTGTACCCTGAGAAGCCGTCCATGAATGAAAACCATGAGTGTCCTGCAGTGTTGTCAACCAGCGTGTCAATATGTGGTAAGGGGAAGTTATCTTTAGGGCTGGCTCGGTTTAGATCCCTATAATCTACACACATACGAACTTTCCTGTCCTTCTTTGGTACCAGTACAATGTTTGCAACCCACTCGGGGTATTTGGCTACCTCCAAGAAACCAGCATCAAACTATTTTTTTACTTCTTCTCGGATCCTTAACAACATATCTGGTCGGTATTGGTTTGCACTCCGGTTTTGTTGGCAATTTGTGCACCACTATGTCAGTATTCAACCCTGGCATATCTTGATAAGTCCAGGCGAAAACATCCTTGAATTCCTGAAGTAGGGTTATCAGTTCGTGCTTGGTTTTTGAGGAAATCGTCGTTCCTACTTTTACTTCATTTCTCTCTTCTTCAGTCCCCAAGTTTACAACTTCTGTTTCTTCTTGGTGGGGCATGATCTGTCTTTCTTCGTTGGCCACCGTTCTCTTTAACTCTTCCGGGACCTCACCTTCTATCTCATCATATCCTTCCTCAATTCCCTCTGAGACCTCAGGGCATTCAAAATTCACTCCAGGATTGGATCCGATATCATTCATATCGTCAATCATGAGCGACCTGCATTAAATGAGAATGAATTGTATTGGGAAGGAGATGGTTTTATATGAAGGGAATGAACATGAAGAATGGATGAATGAAATAAATGAAACTTTGATTATTCAGGAAAGTGGGGATATTTTAATTTCAATCAAAAAGTTAACATAGGTGCCCCATACAAGAGATCCCCATTGTTTACGGGCAAAAACAAAAGGTTGATTCGGAGCATTACTCTGATCTATTCCTAAAAACTACAGGTAGATCAATGCATCTCCAGTTATCGAGTGTTTCCCCGGGACGGCAGGGGCGGATGTTGGTCAACATTTTGCTGCCTCGCTCTTTTCCAGCTATCATGTTGATGTACATCCCTTCAAGTGATTCATTGAATGTCTCCTCCTGGTTGAGTACGTCATTTTCCTTCCTTGCTTCTTCAACCTCTTGACCTGGCTGGTAGAATCCTCCGGAGATGAACGTGGTTTTTAAACTAGGAAAGGACATTGGTCTCCAAGGAATGTCTTCTCCTTTAAATCTAGCTTTTCTTTGCTCTTCCTTTCTCTTGTATTCCTCTTTTCTCTGTTGGACACTTGGTTGGTAACCCAGCCCAAAACGATCATTCTTGGTTATCATATTTTTGGCTCTTAGGTTTCCTTGTAATTTCTTCCCCAGCCCCTTTCCTACTTTGGCTCCTCGGCCCAAAGTTTCTGCGACGGTCATCTTGGTACAATTAGATAACCTGGGGTAGGGGATCTGACTTTCCTCCGAAACGAACGTGGCATTCACTAGTTTTAATGCTTGGAACGAGCATTCTACAGCATCTTCATCATTTTGAATATAGGGGGCGTCCGATGTCACGGAAGCAACAATTTCCTACTCAGCCTCTATTGTGACCAATTTGCCTTCGACTACAAATTTTAATTTCTGATGTAATGATAAGGGGAAAACTCCTGCGGAGTGTATCCATGGTCTTCCCAATAAGCAGCTGTAAGACGGTTTTATGTCCATTACCACAAAGTCGATCACATACTCGGTCGGTCCGATCAATAGAGGCACCTCAATTTTCCCCATTGTTCCTCTTTGCGTACCGTCAAAGGCTCTTACTGAATTGTGGCAGGGCTTTAGGTGAGAACCATCTATTGGTAGTTTCGCAGGTCACCATAGGCGGGGCGTTCAATGCTGACCGTTGTCAATTAGTACGCGGTACTACATACCCTTTGCGGTGGGTTGTGATGTTAAGGGCTTTGGTGGACCCTATTCCTCGGGATCTCATCATCACCGAATGTTATATGATTATAGGCGTGATATGCCCCACTATCCTGTCTGGGTTTGTCACGAAATATCTCGGGGCACAAAAGTTTGATTTAGTACTTTTAATAGCGTCTCGGTGTTTTCTAAACTTAAGAGTAATTCCAATCTTCTGTGATCCTGGCGGTTGCTTTTCGTAGTTGTTCCACTACGTTGTACTCGCTCCTATGTCTCAAGAACTTGAAATTCTTAGGCTCTTTTTAGTCGACCATGTTCTAGTTTTTTCGGCGTGGTCACATTTATAGCATTTATAATTCGGGGTTTGCCGCATATCCTTGAATGGAAATGGGGATGGTGCTGAAATAATGATAGGGGATTTATCTTGTTGGTTTCTTACATGCTTATATTGCTCAATGAATGCTCTCGACGATCTTTCCATGTCTTAATATTTGCCTTGCTTAACCGGGTGTACCACCGTAATGCCGCTTATCTGATTAGGGCTGTCCCGAAACAGTGTATCAGTAGCTTTTCATCCTTAAGGTAGGCCGCCATCTTCCGACAGTACATTGTTATGTGCGCGGAAGGACAAGTGGTTCCATCATATTTGTCAAACTCGGTGTTTTAAATTTTGGTGGTAGGACAAGATCGGACACGGACTTAAGTCGCTAGCGTCATTTCTCGACTCTTCCATAGATTGTAACGTTTTAAAATTTTCCTCCATGAGGTGAAACCTCTCATCCCACTTTTTCTCTACCTCGGTCCTGATTCTTTCAACCATGTTCAGGTCCGAGACCTCCTCTTCATAGGGTGCTTCAGTGTCGAGGGGTTGAGTTTCAGGTGCCCCTATCTGAAGATTAGCTGACATTCCAGCAGGGTCGATATACATCTTTACGGCAGATTCCATAGTGCAGCTGGTTGAACCTTGTAGTGAGTGGGGTATCCTCCGGCTCTTGAACAGTTTCTCCTTCCACTTTTTCCAAGGCTTTTAGTGTGATGCAGTTATGTCGGATACTATTGATGCTTGTGACTGAGCAATCTGGTCACTGAGGCTTCTTTGGGCCTCTTCAAGCCTTGTCTCGAGCTCTTTTTGCCCTTTTTCTAAACTGATTATCATGTCTTCCATGAGCTTGGATTGCAATCGGGTAAGGTATGGATGATGAATGATTGCGGGTTTACTACACACAATGCCACAATATTCATAATGTTAATATGGTTGCAAGAAAATAAATGCATGTATAATGATGCGAATGTCATGATGCAATGCAAGAATGTATGCAGATAAGGTATTGATTCCGCTGGTAATCACCCTTTTGAACTACTTCCACGGGAATTAAAGGGTCTAGATTACAACAGAGTTTGTATTACAAAATAAAGATTCCTAATACAAAAGATCTAATTACAACACAGAGTCCTATAGATAAGCTCTAGCTCTATCTCCTAATCTTCCAATTGCTTGGAGCAACTTGCTGAACCTGGGAGCTTCTTCCATTTCTGGGTCTATGAAAGGTCGAAGTGTTTCAACCTCGATGGCCAAATCATTCACATGCCTGGCGACTCGCTGTATGTCCACCATCAAGTTTGCGTAATATTGGTCCCTATCATGTACCATCTGGGCAACGTCACGCAGTCTCTTTTGCTAATAGGTGTCCCCTCCGGCTACAGCCTCCTCGAACACACTAATTCTTTCCTTGTAATCCTCAACAGTTGCTTCGAGGGACTTAATTCGTACTCGTAACATGCTTACTTCGCGCTCTCTTTCTTGTAGCTCATTGAAGCCATTTCTCTGGCAGTACCTTCGAAGGGAGTGTTCAACTTCCACCACCTTTCCTTTTAATTCGCCATTCTGACTTTGGCTTTGCTCCATACTTTAAATAGTGTCATTGTACAATTTTTGCATCTCTAACAGTCTATTCCGGCTACTCATGGACTTTCTTTTCCATACGGTGACGTTTTCTTTCTCATGATGGACAACTTGTTTTCCCTTGTTGATTTCTTGCCTGAATCTTTCCTTTTCTTGGTCAATGGCCTTCTTGGAGGACCGTTTTTCTTCCTCCACAGCCGATCAACAGCTTTCTATCTCATTCTTGACCGCTCTCTTGGTGATTTCTCGTTCTTCTTCCACCAAACAGATACCATTCATTCTTTCTTTTTCCACAGCTATGAATTGACTTCGGCCGGCCTTCTGTATTTTTGCTTGTAGTAGAAGGGCATCTTTTTGATAAAGAGCATTCTTGTCGCTCAAATCTGCATTTAATTTCTTCAACTGCCTAATGATCCTGTCCCGTTCATCAACCTCTAAGCTTGCCTTATAGAGCTCGCTCGCATGTTGAGTCTGTTGGATGTTCATTTTCTTTTTAATTTCTTCGAGTTCATTCCTTAATATGTCATCTTCAGATGGTATCACCCTTGTAAGCTCTTCTAGTGACACTGCTGGTCCTTGATCAAATTCGGGAATCATATCGTTTACCCTCAAACGTCTCTAAAGATCGTAGTCAGGGGTGGTCATGTACTCGGTGTCTCCTTCCACTCTAATCTGGTAACAATGGTCCCAAGCCCTCATGATAGTCTGAACTTTCTCTTTGAACTCCCCTTTGAAATGAAATTCAGTTCGGCTTAACCCGGAGGTGTTGGGAATGAACTGTCGCGATCCGAATTATCGGGACACCAGAAGCGGAGCACAAGCAATCCCTCCATGTAGTCCCAACATCATCAGCCAATTGAAGTCACCACAACTATATAAAAAGTAATTAACTCTACCGAGCCACGGGACCCTCCATACTATGTCCTCGCCTTGGATATTCCTGAAGAAACTGGCCCATTTTCTTGTTTTCAAGTCCTCTCGCCACTATTTTGTTAAGTATTCCCGTAAAGGCGAAAAATCTTGGAAGGATATTCCCGGTAGAACCCTCGGCGGCGTCTTCCACATGTGGCTCTGAATCCATACCTGTAACAGTTGTGCGCATCCTCGAAAACGCCCTTCTTCGTGCTTCCGACTGGCATTTAGAGAAATAAAGGTCTCGGCCAAAATAGCTGGTACTGGGTTTGCTCGCCGTTTTATCCGCTCAAACAAATCTAGAATGGCCACATCAATGTTTCCCAGAATTCTTGGAAAGATCACCAATCCATATATTCCCAAGGCAAGCATGTCTAACTTTTTCTCCTCATCTGGATGTGCAGGTAGGATGTCTCGAATGTTTTCTCATGCAAATACTATACTATCTCCTCGAAGTCGGATCAAGCCATTGACCCAATCGTCGCTCATTCCGGTAAAGGTTTTGAGCTTGGAAGTGTAATTCTGATTCCTCGGAGGTTTTGCGTAGATCCAATCTTCCTGAACATTTTTATGATTAAGAAGAGCGGTGTACATCAATTGTGCAATGTCACCATAACTATCATGGAACCTTTCTTGTAATCTCTGGTCCCATTCTTCCCAGATACTTTGAAGATCCCCTAAATTGTTCTGTTGAAGACTCACATAGGTGTACCCGGCTATCACGCGTTCACTTGGTAAACTGCCCCCTTGGGCCTTCTGGCTGACTTATGACCAATGTCTAACAGACAAGTTGAGTTCCTCTTTTCTAAGACACCTTTTTTCCATGGTGAAAGACTTTCTGATCGGGTAAACCACTTGATCTAGTACCTTTATGTAATGCGAATGTAATAATGCATAAAAAATAGCAAAAAAGAAACAAGTCAGTACCGGATAGAATTAACAAATACACAAATAAAAGGACAAATTAAATAAGGTAAACAAACAAAAACCAAAAAACCCTATTTATCCCGTCTAAAACACCTAAGGTTATCCGCATGGCTCTAAAGGGGTGGGTTTCTATATGTTCTCTACATGCAGTGTTGGTGCTAAGAGGTACCCGAATTGTCCTTGTTGTCCTCTACTAAGAGTAGCAAGGCCCCCGATCATCACCCATTATAGGCTCCTTTCAACCGGGTTCAATTCAGGGGGACTCATTCGCTTATGCCTGCACGAAGGAACGATATCCTTACGAAAGCATAAGGTACTCGAGCCCTGAAGGTACTTGCTAGGCCTACACGGGAGAACGATATCTCCACGAAAGCATTAGCGTTTTCCCCCTACTTAAAAACGGGTTTATATGCCAAATTTTAAATGCGTTAAAATAAACACGCAATTACAACCGAATATTAATTTAATAGTCACTTTAATCCAGAACTTCTAATATTATTAAAGCGGTAATTATATGAAAAAGCTTGACTCTCTTTATTTTGTTAAAAACAAAAAATAGTCCCCAGCGGAGTCGCCATCTGTAGCGATGTCCCTCTCGCTAAAAAAATGTGTTTTTATGTTTGTTTTGAAAATGTTTTGTCTATAAGGTCTTCCGTGGGATTTTAGAAAACCCGTATTTTGTTTAAAAATTGGAGTCGCCACCGGCCACTTAGGTAGGCCGGACACCATAAAACCAGAGATTTAAAAAATTATTGGGTTCGGGAGTCGGTTACGGATGGGGAAGGATTAGCACCCCCACACCGCCCAAAATTGGTACTTTAATAATTACCGCTTTATTAATATTAAATTTTCCGGATTAAAGTGATGATTAGTTTAAAATTCGGTTATAATTGCGAATAAATTTTAAAGGCCCCGTTATCCGAGAGTAAACGCCCAACCACTATCACTACGCCTGATATTGGCCCTGTTTACGCTCGGATAAAAGGCACCGCATTGACAATTTATATATCATTATGCAACCTTAGTGAGCAAAATGTAAAACATGGCAAATAATTTAAATACAATACAAATAAATATTAACATAATAGAATACTAATCTAACATAAATAAAATACGTAACTAAAACATATATATATACATATTAATCTTAATAGTAAATAAAAACAAATTTAACATATCAAAATAACAAGGCATGAATAAATACATGTGTGAACAAAAACACATATTCCAAGACGACATACATATTAGAAATAAAGCACATTTCAACATATGTAGAGCAAGGCATTATACATGAAAAGAAAATATACTAACACGTAACCTAAAAGCCAAGAGAACATACAATACATGCTAAAATACAAAACATGTTGTGTACGAGCCAACTAGAATATCAACATAATATGCGTGATACGAATAACCGAACAAATACATAAAGATACATAATCATCCTAAACTTAACACACATATACATGTAAACATGAAAATACAAGGCATATACGAGGGATATATAATAAGGCAAAAGGCTACATCAACATACACGATTATAATAAACGAACATGGATATTTACATGGAAATAGGACTGAAATGAAAAGAAATAAACATCAGTAGCAGAAATTAAAGGACAATAACATGCGATTTAGGGACGAAATTTCAAACTAAACAGAACCTAAAAGGGCCAAAACTGTAATTGGACCAAGGGGCAGGCTTGAAGTGAAAAATCCAAAAACGCGGGATGGTTAAAGGGGTAATTTTACCATTTAAAAACTGATTCGATGTAATTTAGGGACTGGATTGCAAGATTTTGAAATACGAGGGGGACCAGAGCTATAAATATCCCCTGCGGCGAGACACAAACGAAAATATCAAAAACGCGGGAGGATTTATTACGTAATTTGCCCATTTCACAAAATAAAAACACCTATAAAAACTCTTTCTTCGGCCCAGAATCAAATTCTCCTCATTTTTTCATTCGATACGTTTTATAATAAACGTTTTCTCTCTCGTTTTCTCTCAACCTCATCGCATGAACCCAGAAACCGGCGGCTGACCGCCGTTCTCTCCCCCGCTAGCCGGCGCCGGCGAACCAAAAGACACACCCAAAACCGACCTCTTTCCCAACTGAACCCGAATATGAACTTAGATCTACGTTAGGACTCACCTCTTTCCCTAGATCTAAGAAATACGAAACGAAAAAAAAACCTTTTTTGTTTGTATTCAACCCAAAACGAAACCAAAAGGGGCCTCCCACTCCCTTCAGTTCACCATATTCGGCCTGGGAAAGTCGAAGAGGTTTGTCACTAGTGAGGGGAGATCCACAGACGACGAGGGTAACAACTCTAAACCCCTTTTTCTATTACTACGTATATTTTTTGTATGCATGCAAAGAAGTAAGAAAAGAGAAGAGTATTACCACTGAAAACTTGTTGTTTTTTTGTATTTTTTCTTTTCGATTATAACTTGACTGCCTTACAATTACTTGTTTCATACATATATGCCTGTCTCTTTGGTTTGGTAACAAGTAATATAATCTATTTTTCAGATCTGGACTGATACTGACATAATCTCTCTTTTTTTGTGTTCTGATATGTCTGAACGCGGTGGTTGGAGACCGGCATGGTGGAAGCATGGTGGCGGTGTGGGGGAGTTGTCTTCGGCCAGAGGCGTTCTCGGCCGTTGGATCAGATCTGATCTAACGGTCGGGCTGGCTTGAAGGATGAACGGCCCAGATGAAACCTCGATCGGTGAAACGGCTCCAGATCGCGACACGTGGGGCTCAACAGTCGAGGGGTTATAGCGCGTGGGACTCACGCATGCGTGGGATATCGAAGAGTCCGCGCGTGAACCACACGCGCGCGTGGTACTCGAACCGTCCAGACGTGTAGTTCACACGGCTGGCTAGATATTTTATCCTTCCTTGATCGTGGCCATTGGATCAGATCTTGATCCAACGGCCCATAGTTATCTGTAAAAAAATAATTAGGGTTAAATGGTCTTGGGCTTGGGCCAACCGGACCTTGTATTATTATTTTGTTGTAATAATATGGACATTTTAATTTAAGTGGGCTTCCTATTATTTTTCCAGTTTTGTCCATACATATTAATATATTAATATAATAGTAAATACAGATACATACGTACTTACGTATACATACATACAATTGTTATGACATACGTTCATACGTACAAATACTTAATAATAATACATGCAACACTTATTCGTATATATTCAATAATAACAAGGACACTAATAATATACACATGCAAACACATATAAACCTACTCACATGCTAACATACATTTGTACGATACTCCTAACATAAATATAACCATATCATACGTATATTAATAGGTACGTAATACACCATATCAATATATGCATACCCTCACACTTATATCATTATATAATACATTAACATATACACACGCACACCTACATGTAATCATGTACTAATATGTTAATATAATACTTAGAGGTTAGATAAAAATGAGTGATTACAGTTGCCCCTCTTTGCTTGTTCTCATGGAATGAGAACAAAGCAAAGATTCATAAGCACTCATTTTTATCCGATTTCCCTATTTGTAGCTTCGGAAACATGTGCTCTTCTGGAACTCTCCGCTTTTCCTTAGCTGAATCTTTAGGCTCGTAAGTTCTTCCTATATAGAGCTTCGTCACCTTCCGATCTTGGAGTTATAGGTTCTTTCTTCATAGAACCCTTTTATTCTGAAGCCTCGAGTTATGAGTCCCTCCTATATAGAACTTTTCATTCTGAGACGGTAAACTTGGAGTCCTTCCTATATAGGATTCTTCACCTTCAACGTTGGTTTCTCCTATATAAAACCTTTTGCGTCGCTGATGGATTCTTCCGACTGGGAGTTCCTCCTGTATCGAACTGCTAGTCTTCAAACCCTGGAGCTGTCAGTCCTTCCTATACAGAACTTTTAGCTTCTGAAATCTTAGAGCTACAAGTTCTTCCTATATAGAACCTTTCACTCTAAGACAGTAAAGCTCGGAGCCCTTCCTATATAGGACTCTTCACTTTCGACACAACAGGTTTTCCCTATATAAAACCTTGTGTATCATGTGTGAATTCCTTCGACTGGAGTTCTTCCTATATAGAATTGCTAGTCTTCACCCTGGAGCTGTAAGTCCTTCCTATATAGAACTTTTAGCTTCTGAAATCTTGGAGCTACGAATTCTTCCTATATAGAATCTTTTACTCTAAGACAGTAAAGCTCGGAGCCCTTTCCTATATAAGACTCTTTGCTTTCAACACAACAGATTTTCCCTATATAAAACCTTGTGTGTCATGGGTGAATTCCTTCAGCTGGAAGTTCTTCCTATATAGAACTGCTAGTCTTCACCTTGGAGCTTCAAGCCCTTCCTATATAAAACTTTCAGCTCCTGAAACCTCAGAGCGGCAGATTCTTCCTATATAGAATCTTTCTCTGTAGGCTCTTGGAAACATAGGCCTTTTGTATGTAGAACCATTGTCTTCACATTTGGGATTCACACCATGATGGCTACCGATGTCTCTTTGAATCCACAGATACCTGTCTAAGATAAAACAAAATGCTATGACAAATGAATTGACATGCTCATAATCCTAGTGATGTCTGACTATTCATGATGCATGAGTGTCAATATCTTGGTGGGCTTGCTTTGGTCCTTATTCGATCTCGTTGTTGACTTTGTCCTTTTTCACGGGCGTCGATACCCCACTTCACTGTCAGGTTCAACCATTCCAACCTTTCTTTTTCTCCATTTACGACTTGGGATTCTAAAGTGCCCTTTCGGGTTTTCGCTTTAGAGAGTTTTTTTTAGGGGTGCCCTTCTGGGTTTTCACCCGAGAAATCTCTCTTGTTATCTCGCATGCTTTCCTTGAATAAGCAGGACGTACGCCATTGGTCATCCTATCCGGTTGTTTGAAGCTTTCCGCCTTCCTTATCAACAGCCGTTATGTAAGGAGGTAGAGGGCGAAGTTAACATCATTTTCTTTAATCACCTGCATTTTTAAGGTTAGATCACAGTAATGCTTAGAAATCTCTTGTTTTACCATAAGCCTATGTTAGCTTATTTGCCTGAAATTACCAAGAAGGCAAGGAATGGATGCTTAAAAACACGATTTTATTACGACTAAGGGCTTGGGATATCTCAAAAGAGGTATGACACACATGAGAAAGAAGAAAAATTAAGTATAAAATGCAAGATCCCTCATTATCTTCGGTATGAATGATACATGATCCTGTCAACCGGCGTAGAATTTTTTTGCCTGAAGCTTCCTCTTCACGGTGTTCACGGGGATACCCTTCTCTTCGGATATCCAACTTTTCAATTTACCCGAGCCGCCCTTTACGGGTTTTCAACTCGGGTCCTCCCTCTACTTCAAGACGCCTTATTTCGGGTTTTCGCCTTGAGCTCTCCATTTTTGTTCTTTTTTTCTCTTTTTTTTCAAAGATAGTATTTCTTAACAGCATCAGAATTTACAGGGTTTTCAGCTCGTCTCCATCCATTTCTGTTAGGATTAGGGCTCCTCTTGAGAAGGCCATTTTTACCACGTACGGCCTTTCCCAATTGGGCATCCACTTTCCTCGAGAATCTTTCTGAATCGGGAGGATTTTCTTGAGCCCCAAATCCCCTTCTTTGAATTCTCTTGGGCGCACCTTTTTGTTGTATGCCTGCATCATCCGCTTTTGGTACATCTGACCATGACAAATGGCCTTTAGTCTCTTTTCATCAATGAGATTTAGCTGGTCGAGTCTGGCCTGCACCCATTCGGCTTCTTCCAATTTTACTTCATTTAAGACCCAAAGAGACGGGATCTCTACCTCGATGGGAAGTACTGCTTTAGTACCATAAACCAAGGAGTAGGGTGTTGCCCCTGTTGATGTTCGAACGGACGTCCTATAGGCGAAAAAGGCAAATGGCAGCTTCTCATGCCAATCCCTGTAGGTATCCGTCGTCTTTGCTATGATCTTCTTTATGTTCTTGTTTGCTGCTTCCACTGCCCCATTCATTTTAGGACGATAGACTGTGGAATTATGGTGTGTTATCTTGAGTTGAGTGCACACGTTCGTCATCATTTTGTTATTCAAATTGGAAGCGTTGTCGGTGATGACCCTTTCTGGCAATCCGTATCGACAAATAATCTCCTTCTTTAAGAACTTACATACTGTAGTCCTTGTGATGTTGGCGTAAGACGCTGCCTCTACCCATTTAGTGAAATAGTCTATGGCGACCAAAATGAAACGGTGTCCATTGGAAGCTTTCGGATGAATCTGCCCGATGACGTCCATGCCCTACGCCGCAAAAGGCCACGGAGAATTCATGGTGTGTAAACGCGATGGGGGTGCATGAATCTTGTCAGCGTAAATTTGGTATTTGTGGCATTTCCTGGCGTAATCGATGCAATCTCCCTCCATGGTCAACCAGAAATAACCATATCTCATAATTTTCGGGCTATAGACAGCCCGTTGGCGTGCGTTCCACAGAGCCCGTCATGTACTTCGGATAAAATCTCCTTCGCCTCCCGGGCATCCACACATCTCAGCAATGTCTAATCATGACTTCTCCTATATAGGATTTCCCCATCTAGGACATATCTTGTTGCCATTTTTCTGAGTGTTTTTCTGTCATTGTCATTTGCCCCTTCTGGATACTTTCGAAGCTTGACATATTGCAAGATGTCATAGTACCATGGGTTTCCATCAATCTCTTCATGTACATTACAACAATGAGCAGGCCTTTCAAACGTCCGCATCTCAATGGGCTTCATTTCTGCCCCGGTGTTTGTTTTGAACATGGATGCCAAGGTTGCCAAGGCGTCTACCATCTGATTTTCTTCTCGAGGCAGGTAATTGAAGCTGACCTTTTCGAACTCTTTGGTGAGCTCTTGAATCAATTCATAATATTTGACCAACTTCGGGTCCCTGGTTTCCCATTCCCCGTGCAATTGGTAAATTACTAAGGATGAATCTTCGAATACTCGAAGTTCCTTAACCTTTCTCTCAATAGCTGAGTTCAGTCCCATAACGCAAGCTTCTTATTCAGCTATATTGTTAGTGTAGAAGAATTCCAATCTGCTGGTGAAAGGATAATAGACGTCCTCAGGAGAAATTAGCACTGCTCCTATCCCATGTCCGAGGGCGTTAGAGGCTCCATCGAAGTAAAGCCTCCATGATTTATCATCTGAAACCTCTTCCTCGGTTGTAATGCACATCAAGTCTTCGTCTGGGAAATTAAAGTTCAATGCCTCATAGTCACCCGAAGCACGATTAGCTAGGAAATCTGCTACGGCACTCCCTTTACGGCTTTACGGTTAACGATACAATATCGAATTCGGATAAGAGCATCCGCCATCGGGCCATCCTTCTTGTTAGTCTTTGGCGCTTCCATTAAGAACTTCAATGGGTCTAGCTTGGATATCAACCAAGTAGTATGGTATAGCATATCTTTGTCTAAGCCGCTTGGTAGCCCAAACTAGAGCACAACACAGCTTCGCCTTTGGCGGGTACCGCGTTTCGCAATCATTGAATTTTTCTCGCTTAGGTAATAGATGGCTTGCTCCTTTTTCTTGACTCATCGTGTTGCCCCAATACGCATCCCATTGAATTCTCAAAAACTGTCAGGTAGAGAATTAATGGTCGATCTGGTACTGGTGCGACTAAAATTGGAGCATTTGTCATGTACTTTTTGATCTTTTCTAGGGCTCTTTGACATTCCTCATCCCATACACCAGGATTATTCTTTCTAAGAAGTCTAAAGACCGGGTCACATCGGTCGGTTAATTGGGAAATGAAACGAGAGATATAATTCAACCTCCCCAGGAAACCGCAGACTTCCTTCTGAGTGTGGGGTGGTGAGAGATCCTGGATGGCTTTCACTTTATCTGGATCGATCTCAATCCCTCTTCTGCTTACCATGAACCCTAGGAGTTTTCCAAAAGTAATAGTGAATGTACACTTGGCAGGATTGAGCCTCAGCTGGTACTTCCGTAGTCTTTGGAATAGTTTTCTCAAGTTCTGTAGGTGCTCTTCCTCTGTTCGGGATTTGGCAATCATGTCGTCCACATATACTTCTATTTCTTTGTGCATCATGTCATGGAAAAGAGTCACCATTGCTCTTTGGTATGCTGCCCCTGCGTTCTTTAGCCCAAACGGCATCACTCGATAACAAAAAGTGCCCCACATGGTTATGAGCGTAGTTTTCTCCATGTCGTTAGAGTCCATCTTTATCTGGTTGTACCCTGAGAAGCCGTCCATGAATGAAAACCATGAGTGTCCTGCAGTGTTGTCAACCAGCGTGTCAATATGTGGTAAGGGGAAGTTATCTTTAGGGCTGGCTCGGTTTAGATCCCTATAATCTACACACATACGAACTTTCCCGTCCTTCTTTGGTACCGGTACAATGTTTGCAACCCACTCGGGGTATTTGGCTACCTCCAAGAAACCAGCATCAAACTATTTTTTTACTTCTTCTCGGATCTTTAACAACATATCTGGTCGGTATTGGTTTGCACTCCGGTTTTGTTGGCAATTTGTGCACCACTATGTCAGTATTCAACCCTGGCATATCTTGATAAGTCCAGGCGAAAACATCCTTGAATTCCTGAAGTAGGGTTATCAGTTCGTGCTTGGTTTTTGAGGAAATCGTCGTTCCTACTTTTACTTCATTTCTCTCTTCTTGATCCCCAAGTTTACAACTTCGTTTCTTCTTGGTGGGGCATGATCATCTTTCTTCGTTGGTCACCGTTCTCTTTAACTCTTCAGGGACCTCACCTTTTATCTCATCATATCCTTCCTCAATTCCCTCTGAGACCTCAGGGCATTC
Source organism: Hibiscus mutabilis (assembly GCA_019671005.1). Lineage (NCBI taxonomy): Eukaryota > Viridiplantae > Streptophyta > Magnoliopsida > Malvales > Malvaceae > Hibiscus > Hibiscus mutabilis. Next base: position 23,618 of record JAGYYJ010000794.1, read on the forward strand.
AAAATTCACTTCAGGATTGGATCCGATATCATTCATATCGTCAATCATGAGCGACCTGCATTAAATGAGAATGAATTGTATTGGGAAGGAGATGGTTTTATATGAAGGGAATGAACATGAAGAATGGATGAATGAAATAAATGAAACTTTGATTATTCAGGAAAGTTGGGATATTTTCATTTCAATCAAAAAGTTAACATAGGTGCCCCATACAAGAGATCCCCATTGTTTACGGGCAAAAACAAAAGGTTGATTCGGAGCATTACTCTAATCTATTCCTAAAAACTACAGGTAGATCAATGCATCTCCAGTTATCGAGTGTTTCCCCGGGACAGCATGGGCGGATGTTGGTCAACATTTTGCTGCCTCGCTCTTTTCCAGCTATCATGTTGATGTACATCCCTTCAAGGGATTCATTGAATGTCTCCTCCTGGTTGAGTACGTCATTTTCCTTCTTTGCTTCTTCAACCTCTTGACCTGGCTGGTAGAATCCTCCGGAGATGAACGTGGTTTTTAAACTAGGAAAGGACATTGGTCTCCACAGAATGTCTTCTCCTTTAAATCTAGCTTTTCTTTGCTCTTCCTTTCTCTTGTATTCCTCCTTTCTCTGTTGGACACTTGGTTGGTAACCCAGCCCAAAACGATCATTCTTGGTTATCATATTTTTGGCTCTTAGGTTTCCTTGTAATTTCTTCCCCAGCCCCTTTCCTACTTTGGCTCCTCGGCCCAAAGTTTCTGCGATGGTCATCTTGGTACAATTAGATAACCTGGGGTAGGGGATCCGACTTTCCTCCGAAACGAACATGGTATTCACTAGTTTTAATGCTCGGAACGAGCTTTCTGCAGCATCTTCATCATTTTGAATATAGGGGGCGTCCGATGTCACGGAAGCAACAATTACCTGCTCAGCCTCTACTGTGACCAATTTGCCTTCGACAACAAATTTTAATTTCTGATGTAATGATGAGGGGAAAACTCCTGCGGAGTGTATCCATGGTCTTCCCAATAAGCAGCTGTAAGACGGTTTTATGTCCATTACCACAAAGTCGATCACATACTCGGTCGGTCCGATCAATAGAGGCACCTCAATTTTCCCCATTGTTCCTCTTTGCGTACCGTCAAAGGCTCTTACTGAATTGTGGCAGGGCTTTAGGTGAGAACCATCTATTGGTAGTTTCTGCAGGGTCACCATAGGCAGGACGTTCAATGCTGACCCGTTGTCAATTAGTACGCCAGGTACTACATACCCTTTGCAGTGGGTTGTGATGTTAAGGGCTTTGGTGGACCCTATTCCTCCCTCAGGGATCTCATCATCACTGAATGTTATATGATTATAGGCAGTGATATGCCTCACTTTCCTATCCAGGTTTGTCACAGAAATATCATGGGGCACAAAAGTTTGATTTAGTACTTTTAATAGTGTCTCCCGGTGTTTTTCTAAACTTAAGAGTAATTCCAATACTGTGATCCTAGCCGGTTGCTTTCGTAGTTGTTCCACTACGTTGTACTCGCTATGTCTCAAGAACTTCAGAAATTCTTTGGCTTGGGCCTCAGTTACCGGCTCATTCATCTTTGGGGGAGGTTCTTCTCCGAATATCTGCGTGGGGCTAACTGTTGTATTCTTCCCTTTATCTATTCCAGCTGCTTTCAAAGCCTCAAAGGAATAACAAATAACGGCGTAATTTCATGTTCCGAGAGGGGTGGCTGAATTTGGGCGGCCACTTCCCGCCACCTTTGGGCGTATTGCCGCAGGCTTTCGTTGGACTTCTGTCCCATATTTTCCAACATAATTCTACTGGGGGTCATATCTGTTACATGCTTATATTGATCAATGAATGCTCTCGACAGATCTTTCCATGTCTTAATATTTGCCTTGCTTAACTGGGTGTACCACCGTAATGCCGCTACAGTTAGGCTGTCCTGGAAACAGTGTATAAGTAGCTTTTCATCCTTAAGGTAGGCCGCCAACTTCCGACAGTACATTGTTATGTGCGCGGAAGGACAAGTGGTTCCATCATATTTGTCAAACTCTGGTGTTTTAAATTTTGGTGGTAGGACAAGATCGGACACCAGACTTAAGTCGCTAGCGTCATTTCCTGACTCTTCCATAGATTGTAACGTTTTAAAATTTTCCTCCATGAGGTGAAACCTCTCATCCCACTTTTTCTCTACCTCGGTCCTGATTTTTTCAACCATGTTCAGGTCCGAGACCTCCTCTTCATAGGGTGCTTCAGTGTCGAGGGGTTGAGTTTCAGGTGCCCCTATCTGAAGATTAGCTGACATTCCAGCAGGGTCGATATACATCTTTTTGGCCAGATTCGGTGCAGCTGGTTGAACCTTGTAGTGAGCTGGGGTATCCTCTGGCTCTTGAACGGTTTCTCCTTCCACTTTTTTCCAAGGCTTTTAGCCAACAGTACGGTTATGTCGGATACTATTGATGCTTGTGACTGAGCAATCTGGTCACTGAGGCTTCTTTGGGCCTCTTCAAGCCTTGTCTCGAGCTCTTTTTGCCCTTTTTCTAAACTGATTATCATGTCTTCCATGAGCTTGCTTTGCAATAGGGTAAGGTATGGATGATGAATGATTGCGGGTTAACTACACACAACGCCACAATATTCATAATGTTAATATGGTTGCAAGAAAATAAATGCATGTATAATGATGCGAATGTCATGATGCAATGCAAGAATGTATGCAGATAAGGTATTGATTCCGCTGGTAATCACCCTTTTGAACTACTTCCACGGGAATTAAAGGGTCTAGATTACAACAGAGTTTGTATTACAAAATAAAGATTCCTAATACAAAAGATCTAATTACAACACAGAGTCCTATAGATAAGCTCTAGCTCTATCTCCTAATCTTCCAATTGCTTGGAGCAACTTGCTGAACCTGGGAGCTTCTTCCATTTCTGGGACTATGAAAGGTCGAAGTGTTTCAGCCTCGATGGCCAAATCATTCACATGCCTGGCGACTCGCTGTATGTCCACCATCAAGTTTGCGTAATATTGGTCCCTATCATGTACCATCTGGGCAACGTCACGCAGTCTCTTTTGCTAATAGGTGTCCCCTCCGGCTGCAGCCTCCTCGAACACACTAATTCTTTCCTTGTAATCCTCAACAGTTGCTTCGAGGGACTTAATTCGTACTCGTAAAATGCTTACTTCGCGCTCTCTTTCTTGTAGCTCATTGAAGCCATTTCTTTGGCAGTACCTTCGAAGGGAGTGTTCAACTTCCGCCACCTTTCCTTTTAATTCGCCATTCTGACTTTGGCTTTGCTCCATACTTTAAATAGTGTCATTGTACAATTTTTGCATCTCTAACAGTCTATTCCTGCTACTCATGGACTTTCTTTTCCATACGGCGACGTTTTCTTTCTCATGATGGACAACTTGTTTTCCCTTGTTGATTTCTTGCCTGAATCTTTCCTTTTCTTGGTCAATGGCCTTCTTGGAGGACCGTTTTTCTTCCTCCACAACCGATCAGCAGCTTTCTATCTCATTCTTGACCGCTCTCTTGCTGATTTCTCGTTCTTCTTCCACCAAACAGATATCATTATTTCTTTCTTTTTCCACAGCTATGAATTAACTTCGGCCGGCCTTCTGTATTTTTGCTTGTAGTAGAAGGGCATCTTTTTGATAAAGAGCATTCTTGTCGCTCAAATCTGCATTTAATTTCTTCAACTGCCTAATGATCCTGTCCCGTTCATCAACCTCTAAGCTTGCCTTATAGAGCTCGCTCGCATGTTGAGTCTGTTGGATGTTCATTTTCTTTTTAATTTCTTCGAGTTCATTCCTTAATATGTCATCTTCAGATGGTATCACCCTTGTAAGCTCTTCTAGTGACACTGCTGGTCCTTGATCAAATTCGGGAATCATATCGTTTACCCTCAAACGTCTCCAAAGATCGTAGTCAGGGGTGGTCATGTACTCGGTGTCTCCTTCCACTCTAATCTGGTAACAATGGTCCCAAGCCCTCATGATAGTCTGAACTTTCTCTTTGAACTCCCCTTTGAAATGAAATTCAGTTCGGCTTAACCCGGAGGTGTTGGGAATGAACTGTCGCGATCCGAATTGTCGGGACACCAGAAGCGGAGCACAAGCAATCCCTCCATGTAGTCCCAACATCATCAGCCAATTGAAGTCACCACAACTATATAAAAAGTAATTAACTCTACCCGAGCCACGGGACCCTCCATACTATGTCCTCGCCTTGGATATTCCTGAAGAAACGGCCCATTTTCTTGTTTTCAAGTCCTCTCGCCACTATTTTGTTAAGTATTCCCGTAAAGGCGAAAAATCTTGGAAGGATATTCCCGGTAGAACCCTCGGCGGCGTCTTCCACATGTGGCTCTGAATCCATACCTGTAACAGTTGTGCGCATCCTCGAAAACGCCCTTCTTCGTGCTTCCGACTGGCATTTAGAGAAATAAAGGTCTCAGCCAAAATAGCTGGTACTGGGTTTGCTCGTCGTTTTATCCTCTCAAACAAATCTAGAATGGCCACATCAATGTTTCCCAGAATTCTTGGAAAGATCACCAATCCATATATTCCCAAGGCAAGCATGTCTAACTTTTTCTCCTCATCTGGATGTGCAGGTAGGATGTCTCGAATGTTTTCTCATGCAAATACTATACTATCTCCTCGAAGTCGGATCAAGCCATTGACCCAATCGTCGCTCATTCCGGTAAAGGTTTTGAGCTTGGAAGTGTAATTCTGATTCCTCGGAGGTTTTGCGTAGATCCAATCTTCCTGAACATTTTTATGATTAAGAAGAGCGGTGTACATCAATTGTGCAATGTCACCATAACTATCACGGAACCTTTCTTGTAATCTCTGGTCCCATTCTTCCCAGATACTTTGAAGATCCCCTAAATTGTTCTGTTGAAGACTCACATAGGTGTACCCGGCTATCACGCGTTCACTTGGTAAACTGTCCCCTTGGGCCTTCTGGCTGACTTATGACCAATGTCTAACAGACAAGTTGAGTTCCTCTTTTCTAAGACACCTTTTTTCCATGGTGAAAGACTTTCTGATCGGGTAAACCACTTGATCTAGTACCTTTATGTAATGCGAATGTAATAATGCATAAAAAATAGCAAAAAAGAAACAAGTCAGTACCGGATAGAATTAACAAATACACAAATAAAATGACAAATTAAATAAGGTAAACAAACAAAAACCAAAAAACCCTATTTATCCCGTCTAAAACACCTAAGGTTATCCGCATGGCTCTAAAGGGGTGGGTTTCTATATGTTTTCTACATGCAGTGTTGGCGCTAAGAGGTACCCGAATTGTCCTTGTTGTCCTCTACTAAGAGTAGCAAGGCCCCCGATCATCACCCATTATAGGCTCCTTTCAACCGGGTTCAATTCAGGGGGACCCATTCGCTTATGCCTGCACGAAGGAACGATATCCTTACGAAAGCATAAGGTACTCGAGCCCTGAAGGTACTTGCTAGGCCTACACGGGAGAACGATATCTCCATGAAAGCATTAGCGTTTTCCCCCCACTTAAAAACGGGTTTATATGCCAAATTTTAAATGCGTTAAAATAAACACGCAATTACAACCGAATATTAATTTAATAGTCACTTTAATCCAGAACTTCTAATATTATTAAAGCGGTAATTATTTGAAAAAGCTTGACTCTCTTTATTTTGTTAAAAACAAAAAATAGTCCCCAGCGGAGTCGCCATCTGTAGCGATGTCCCTCTCGCTAAAAAATGTGTTTTTATGTTTGTTTTGAAAATGTTTTGTCTATAAGGTCTTCTGTGGGATTTTAGAAAACCCGTATTTTGTTTAAAAATTGGAGTCGCCACCGGCCACTTAGGTAGGCCGGACACCATAAAACCAGAGATTTAAAAAATTATTGGGTTCGGGAGTCGGTTACGGATGGGGAAGGATTAGCACCCCCACACCGCCCAAAATTGGTACTTTAATAATTACCGCTTTATTAATATTAAATTTTCCAGATTAAAGTGACGATTATTTTAAAATTCGGTTATAATTGCGAATAAATTTTAAAGGCCCCGTTATCCGAGAGTAAACGCCCAACCACTATCACTACGCCTGATATTGGCCCTGTTTACGCTCGGATAAAAGGCACTGCATTGACAATTTATATATCATTATGCAACCTTAGTGAGCAAAATGTAAAACATGGCAAATAATTTAAATACAATGCAAATAAATATTAACATAATAGAATACTAATCTAACATAAATAAAATACGTAACTAAAACATACATATATATACATATTAATCTTAATAGTAAATAAAAACAAATTTAACATATCACAATAACAAGGCATGAATAAATACATGTGTGAACAAAAACACATATTCCAAGTCGACATACATATTAGAAATAAAGCACATTTCAACATATGTAGAGCAAGGCATTATACATGAAAAGAAAATATACTAACACGTAACCTAAAAGCCAAGAGAACATACAATACATGCTAAAATACAAAACATGTTGTGTACGAGCCAACTAGAATATCAACATAATATGCGTGATACGAATAACCGAACAAATACATAAAGATACATAATCATCCTAAACTTAACACACATATACATGTAAACATGAAAATACAAGGCATATACGAGGGATATATAATAAGGCAAAAGGCTACATCAACATACACGATTATAATAAACGAACATGGATATTTACATGAAAATAGGACTGAAATGAAAAGAAATAAACATCGAGAGAGAAATTAAAGGACAATAACATGCGATTTAGGGACGAAATTTCAAACTAAACAGAACCTAAAAGGGCCAAAACTGTAATTGGACCAAGGGGCAGGCTTGAAGTGAAAAATCCAAAAACGCGGGATGGTTAAAGGGGTAATTTTACCATTTAAAACTGATTCGATGTAATTTAGGGACCGGATTGCAAGATTTTGAAATACGAGGGGGACCGAGTTGTAAATATCCCCTGCGGCGAGACACAAACGAAAATATCAAAAACGCGGGAGGATTTATTATGTAATTTGCCCATTTCACAAAATAAAAACACCTATAAAAACTCTTTCTTCGGCCCAGAATCAAATTTTCCTCATTTTTTCATTCGATACGTTTTATAATAAACGTTTTCTCTCTCGTTTTCTCTCAACCTCATCCCATGAACCCAGAAACTGACGGCTGACCGCCGTTCTCTCCGCCGCTAGCCGGCGCCGGCGAACCAAAAGACACACCCAAAACCGACCTCTTTCCCAACTGAACCCGAATATGAACTTAGATCTACGTTAGGACTCACCTCTTTCCCTAGATCTAAGAAATACGAAACGAAAAAAAAACTTTTTTTTGTTTGTATTCAACCCAAAACGAAACCAAAAGGGGCCTCCCACTCCCTTCTGTTCACCATATTCGGCCTGGGAAAGTCGAAGAGGTTTGTCACTAGTGAGGGGAGATCCACAGACGACGAGGATAACAACCCTAAACCCCTTTTTCTATTACTACGTATATTTTTTGTATGCATGCAAAGAAGTAAGAAAAGAGAAGAGTATTACCACTGAAAACTTGTTTTTTTTGTATTTTTTCTTTCCGATTACAACTTGACTGCCTTACAATTACTTGTTTCATACATATATGCCTGTCTCTTTGGTTTGGTAACAAGTAATATAATCTATTTTTCAGATCTGGACTGATACTGACATAATCTCTCTTTTTTTGTGTTCTGATATGTCTGAACACGGTGGTTGGAGACCGGGCATGGTGGAAGCATGGTGGCGGTGTGGGGGAGTTGTCTTCGGCCAGAGGCGTTCTCGGCCGTTGGATCAGATCTGATCTAACGGTCGGGCTCGCTTGAAGGATGAACGGCCCAGATGAAACCTCGATCGATGAAACGGCTCCAGATCGCGACACGTGGGGCTCAACAGTCGAGGGGTTATAGCGCGTGGGACTCACGCATGCGTGGGATATCGAAGAGTCCGCGCGTGAACCGCACGCGCGCGTGGTACTCGAACCGTCCAGACGTGTAGTTCACGCGGCTGGCTAGATATTTTATCCTTCCTTGATCGTGGCCGTTGGATAAGATCTTGATCCAACGGCCCATAGTTATCTGCACAAAAATATTTAGGGTTAAATGGTCTTGGGCTTGGGCCAACCGGGCCTTGTATTATTATTTTGTTGTAATAATATGGACATTTTAATTTAAGTGGGCTTCCTATTATTTTTCCAGTTTTGTCCATACATATTAATATATTAATATAATAGTAAATACAGATACATACGTACTTACGTATACATACATACAATTGTGATGACATACGTTCATACGTACATATACTTAATAATAATACATGCAACACTTATTCGTATATATTCAATAATAACAAGGACACTAATAATATACACATGCAAACACATATAGACCTACTCACATGCTAACATACATTTGTACGATACTCCTAACATAAATATAACCATATCATACGTATATTAATAGGTACGTAATACACCATATCAATATATGCATACCCTCACACTTATATCATTATATAATACATTAACATATACACACGCACACCTACATGTAATCATGTACTAATATGTTAATATAATACTTAGAGGTTAGATAAAAATGAGTGATTCCAATGGATTTTTGAAAACGAGATGATTTATTGAGAGATGTTGAGATTAGAGATCTGATACTAGAGAGTGCCATTTCTTAGGTATTAATAGTCTAGATTCGTTGAACTTCTTATAGCATTACAAATAGAATTTACAAGGATTGAAACATGTCGAAAGGTCGAGAAACTTGCCTGTAACACCAAGCTTTTGCCTCTCTTTGACACTGATATTGCCGATAGATTTGACTTCTTTCTACTTCACGACATATAAAGAGCACTATTCTAAAACCAAATTCAGTGTTGAGTCTTTGGATGCAGTCCACAACATAAGTGAAATGAGTTACTTTGTGGGATCAGTGTATGATAGCAAGGAATTCAATAGCTTCAAAATGGATTAAACACAACTATTTCCTTCCTTAACCTCAATCACTTTAAATTATTTTTATATTAAAATTATGACTAAATTGATTGTATGTGTAAATATCGAGGACTAAATGTGTGATTATACAAATTGTTTTTAGTTTGGTGGTGAAAATAGGAGTGAAGTAATATTTTAGTGACTATCTAGATAATTTACTCTTTGTTTTACTGTGTTAAGTCAACACACAGTCAGTAAGGTAAATATAATCTAATAATAAAATTAAAAAAAAAGCCAAGTAATGGCATAATACAAACCAAAAAACATGAAAATCAAATCACTTTATGCTCTGCATTTAACAAATGATTATATATATTACATATTTGACCCCTCGATCTATTGTTTTTAGTAGTTGTAGTCTAGATTTTAGAAAAGAGACAGTTAAGTTATACTCTTGCATTATTGCTCATACTTGGGTTTTTTTTTTGCTCGGCAAAAGTTGTTTCATTTATTAAAAATTTTCTAAACCCTAAATATGTGCCTCGTTAAAACCTCCCTAACTAAATGGAGGAAAAAAGTACAACGCATCGAGGGATGAGAACCAAAACAACACCGTATCACAATCAACACAGCACAAAACTACTTCGCCCTACCCAAAAGCAATCAAACCAAGCAAAAACCCACCATCATACATGTAAAACCTATGTTTGATTTTGATATAACAAAGTGTTTAAGGACTAAATTGTAAAAGAAAATAAACGTTTAAGTATTCTAAAGTCTCACAAATTGACAAGGAAAATTTTCTTTAAGTCCAAAACTTAAACCCAACATTTTTCTAAGTGTTTTCAAGCCAAACTATGTATTTTCGCCCAGGTGTTTCGATACACCCCTTGGTGTTTCGATACGGAAATTAATTACTAGAATTTGGTTTTGCAAAGCGTACTGACACGGCTTAGCCCGTTTCGATACGACATTCATATGACTTTTAAAAATTAGGTCTTGCATTTCGATACGGCCTTCATATGGGCAAACGTTTTAAGCTTTGCATTTCGATACGGCCTTGTCTGTTTCGATACGATCTGAAATCTAGGTTTTGGATATTTTTAATCGTACTGATTCGGTACCATCTATTTTGATACGGTTTGTCAAGATCTTCGCATTAAATGCTTTCGACCGTTGCCTTGTCAATTATTGGAATCAACGGACTTTCAATTTTCCGTTAGCCGTATCGATACGCCCCTAGGCGTACCGATGCAATTTTTCAACTCTGATTCTAGTAAGCAAATATCGTATCGATACGACCTTGTTGTTTCGATACGCCCCCTATTTTACTTTATGATCATTTTGATACGCCATCCTGCATATCGATACGCTACTGCACAACGGCTATATTTTTCTTGTAACAGGTATCGATACGGCCCTTCGTGTACCGATACGGATGGTTGGCAGACATTATTTATTGCCGGAAAGAAGTCCTTCAACGGCTATATTCAATACTCCAACCACCCAAATGGCTAGAAATCAATGAGAGGTTATAAATACAAGACTTCAATGCTGCTGCAACAACTATTGAACATTCATTGAACAACATTCAAGTAATCAGGCAAAATCTAACCCTTTGTGCTTTTAGAGTCAAATCTTGTACACCCAACTTGTGCAATTCTTTTGTATATCTTTGTTTCAAGTTTGGGATTGTGAGTGATCATTATTGGGCAAAAATTTGTATCTTGTGAGGATATTTTATTTGCCAAACTTCTTTCTTTGTATTGTGAGTGAATTGTTCAAAGCTTTAGGTAGAAAGCTTGAACTTGTAACGGTTGCCTCCTAAGCCTAGAAAAGGGGAAGAATTTCACAGTGAAATTGTTGAAAATCCTTAGCAGGAAGCTAAGTTAGTGGACGTAGAGCTTGTTAGAATCTTGAACCACTATAAATCCTTGTGTCCCGTTGTTCATACCTTCTTAAATTGCTTCCAATATTTAAAATTGCCAATTCACTCCATCTTGGCCACCATCTAAATTGATTGATCATCATAACAATACATATCAAAGCCACACTCAACTAAAGGTCTAACAACCGTTGAGGCGATCTTAGAAGGTGATTCAAACAATAGAAGTCAAAGCCATGGCATCCACCTCCGGCAACAACTTGTACAAGTCTTATTCCATCACCAAACCTCCATACTTCAATGGGGATAACTATCTCTATTGGAAAAACCGTATGAGGTTCTTCATCAAATCCCATGACTACCTCCTATGGGATGTAGTGGAAGATGGACCGACAATCCCGATGAAGAGAGAAAGTGATCGGTTAGTACCAAAGTCCAAGCACGAGATGACCGATGAAGATCGAAAGAAACTCCAAATCAATGATAAAGCAATGCACATGCTATTTTGTTCACTTGGACCAATCGAGTACTCCAAGATGTCATATTGCTCAAGTGCCAAAGAAATATAGGACAAGCTAGAGATCACATACGAAAGCACTAATGAAGTTAAGGAGACCAAGAATGGGCTTCTTAATTTGAGCTATGAAAATTTCAAGATGGAGCCGGATGAAGACATCTCCAAAATGTTTGAACGATTCTCCGTCATTGTCAATGGCCTCAAGGGTCTAGGAGAAATCATTCCGAATGAGAAGCTAGTTCAAAAACGAATCTACTCACTTCTTGATTATTGGGATGGTAAAAGAACGACCATTATAGAAACAAAAGATCTCAAGACACTAAAGCTCGTCTCTCTCATGGGATCTCTTCTTACCCATTAGATAATGAAGAAAGGAAGAGATGAGGAAAAGAAGAAGGAAGAAATGAAGGTCGAGAAGAAAGAAGTAGAGAAGAAGAAGAGTAGAATTGCTCTTAAAGCTTCATATGATGAGAGTGATTCTAGTGAGGAGAAAGATGAGGAATTGGCTATGATTGCCAAACGATTCACTCGGCTCATGAGATCCAACCGAAGAAGAAAATTCAACCGAAAAATGGATCTCAAGAACAATAGCAAAGAAGAAGAGAAATATCCTATCGTGTGCTATGAATGTAAGAAGCTGGGGCACATCAAAATCGATTGTCCCCAACTCAAGAAGAAGGGCTTCGAGAAGAAAAAAAACACAAGGCCCATGTAGCCACTTGGAGCAATGAAGAGTCTTCAAGTGATGAGGAGCACAAAATTGCAAACATATGTCTCATGGCCTTTGAGGAGGATCCTAAGGTAACCTCTAACTCATTAAATGATCTTACCTATGATGAATTATTTGATGATTATAATGAGTTACAAGAGGCTTATAACGAATTGGTTGAAAAATATAAGGAATCTATTTTGAAAAATAAGAAAACTATCCTTGATTTGAAAAACCAAAACGATTCCTTATCTAAAACCAATTCAGAACTTGAAAAGAAGGTGAGTTACAAGATAATCCAAAAGTATTTTGAACAAGAAAACGTTGATTTAAATAACCTTCTTTCCGAGTTAAAAGATCATTACTTCAAGGAGGTAAATGATCTCAAAACTTCCTTAAAGAATGTTTGGAAATCAAGTTTTGAAAAAGGGCAATCTTCAAAACCCAACAATGTTAAAAGGAACTTTAATAGATACAAACATGAAGGGAATTCAAGACACTATCATGGTAAGAAAGTTAGAAGCATTTGGATTCCTAAGAATGTTGCAGCTTCTAACAATGCTAATGAGATTGCTTCTTGGATTCCTAAGGGGACCAAGATTTTGAGAACTAATGCTAATGGACCCAAAAAGATTTGGGTACCAAAAATCAAAGTTTGATTCCATGTTTGTAGGGGGAGCATTGCTATGAGGCCAAGACTATAAGTGCAAATACGTGGTTTGTTGATAGTGGATGCTCAAGCCATATGACCGGAGACAAGAGTAGATTCTTGGAGTTAGAGCTAAAGAGAGGAGGATTCGTGACATTTGGTGACAACTCCAAAGGTCAAATTGAAGGAATGAGTTCCATTGGTAATCACTCTTCAATACTTATTGAAAATGTATTATATGTCAATGGTCTTAAACATAACCTATTAAGCATAAGCCAACTTTGTGGTAAAGGTTTCGTAGTGATTTTTGATATACATGGTTGCAAAATTATAAATGTTGAAACCCACACAATTGTGCTTTTAGGTCATCGCATAGGAAACATATATATGGTGCATTTAGATGACATTCATATCTCTAATGCATGTTTTGTTGCTAATGATGAACATGATTCATGGTTGTGGCATAGAAAACTAGGGCATGTGAGCATGAGTGTTTTGGAAAAATTGCTTTCAAAATATCTAATAAGAAGTTTGCCTAAAATAAAGTTTTCAAATGATAAAATTTGTGATGCTTGTGCAAAAGACAAACATAAAAGAGTTTCTTTTAAACCTATTAATGATGTTTCAACTAGTAGAGTTTTACAATTGGTTCTGTAACACCTCAGATTTTTGCCTCAAATTTAGAACCCTAATTTTGAAATCCCTATATTCAAAACTCTAGAAATTGAGAATTTGTATTTGCAACCCTAATTAAGAAATTAGGGAATTAATTGAATTTTAAACAAATTTAGTAACCTTTTCATAAAGAATTGATATTAGGTACCTACTTTGTGAACCCTAAAAAAAGAACAAGGACTTGCCTTATATTTTATCCAAAGATTTGAGTATTTAAAACCTATCAAACCCTTACGTTTCCCTAATGTTCCATTCTGCCGTTACCTCACCCACATAATTCTCATCTTTCTGAAAACCCTAGATCCTTCACATATTTGTTTGCATCGTCGGTTACCCTTTCTCCTTGTGCTGCCGCCGTGATCCATGGCTCTAATAGATCCCTGAACCCAAGACCAGCACCGCTTTTCTGTCCCAACATTAATAACCATCACGTGCCTTTGTCGGTTCTTCGTGTCCCTCGACTACTCGGCTATTCCCGAGACCCCATCTAGTTTGAAACCGTCACCCAATCTGAACCCTTGTTGCAACCTTACCACTCCCTTTTCTCAATCTAATCTTCTCCGAGAGTAGCCCTAGCTTTTAAGAGATGTAGGCTACGGTCGGTCCCTTGATTTTCGAGCAGGCATTTGTTGTTCTTCATGGCCAAAACTAAATCTCGTATAGGACCCACCACCCAAAAGTTTCTAAATCACGTGAGAATAGAAAATTTCCATTGCTTTCATTCAAGTTTTTTTTTAAACCTTTCGGCTTGGAAGTCACCCATGCAAAAGTAATGTAAGCGGTTAGTACGGTTTTCAAAGCATATTATTTTATTCATATGTATTTGGAGATTTATGATTTTTACTAACTTATATATATACATGTTGCTACCAATATTTTATTATGATTAACATGAATATATATATATAGGCTACGATTTCACTACTGTTTATAGATTGCTATGGTTTACTATTACATATATATTACTAATTCCTTTATCATATAAGCTATGTTCGGTATGAATCTGGTCTAATCCATTCTCAGTTGTCTGTGTAATTGTAGCGATGTCCTTTTTTGTTTTGTATCGCTAAAAAAACGTGGATTTTCAAAGTGTTTTTGAAAGGTGTTCGTGATTTTGTAGATATAAAATATTTATTTCTTGTGGTTTAAAAAAACCGCATTTTTTAAAAAAAATGGAGTCGCCACCGGCCACTTAGGTAGGCCGGACACCATAAAACCAGAGATTCAAAAAGATTGGGTTCGGGAGTCGGTTACGGATGGGGAAGGATTAGCACCCCACACCGCCCAAAATTGGTACTTTAATAATTACCGCTTTATTAATATTATATTTTCCGGATTAAAGTGACGATCAGTTTAATACTCGGTTATAATTGCAAATAAATTTTAAAGGCCTTGTTATCCGAGAGTAAACGCCCAACCACTATCACTACGCCTGATACTGGCCCCGTTTACGCTCGGATAAAAGGACACCGCATTAACAATTTATATATCATATGCAATCATAGTGGCAAAAATATAAAACATGACAAAATATTTAAATGCAATAAATATTGACATAACAGAATACTAATCTAACATAAATAAAATATGTAATCAAAACACACATATACATAACAGGCTTAACATTAAATAAAAGCAAATTTAACATATCACAATAACAAGGCATGAATAAATACGTGTATGAGAAACATATATTTCAAAAAAAGACATACATATTATAAATAAAACACATTTCAACATATATAGAACAATATATTATACATAAAAGAAGACACACTAACACGTAACCTAAAAGCCAAGAAAACATACAATACGTGCAAAAATACAAAAACATGCCGTTCACGAGTCAACTAGAACATAACATGCTTAATACGAATAACCTAACAAAAAGATACATAATCATCGTAAACTTAACACACATATACATGTAAACATAAAATACGAGGCATATACGAGGGATATAAAATAAAACAATAGAATACATATACGATTATAATACGAACATGAGTATTTCAAAGAAACAGGACTGAAATGAAAGAAAAATAAAAGTCAGTGGCAGAAATTAAAGAACAATAATATGTAATTTAGGGACGAAAATGCGAAACAAACAGAACCTAAAAGGATCAAAACTGTAATTAGACCAAGGGGCAGACTCAAAATGAAAAGTTCAAAAATGCGGGATGGTTAAAAGCGTAATTTTACCATTTAAAGTCTGATTCAGTGTAATTTAGGGACTAGATTGCAAGTTTTTAAAATACAAGAGGGACCAGAGTTGTAAATATACCATGCGGCAAGACAAAAATGAAAATATTGGAAACGCGGGGGGATTTAGTGTGTGATTTTCCCATTTCACGAAATAATAATCACTATAAAAACCCTTTTTTTAGGCCGAAACCAAATTTTCACCATTTTGTTTCATTTTTCGGTTTTATAACTCAAACCGTGTTCTTCATTTTCTCTCAAATCCCCCATGAAACCCAGAATCCGGCGGCCGGCCGCCGTGTTCTCCGCCGCCGGCTGCCGCTAACCGGCGCCGGCGAGCCTCCAAAACACACCAAAATAACCCCCATTTCATCCTCGATGTGAATCCGAGGTTGGATTCAGAGGATAAGCCTTGATTTACCC
The DNA here is from genome assembly GCA_019671005.1 of Hibiscus mutabilis. Lineage (NCBI taxonomy): Eukaryota > Viridiplantae > Streptophyta > Magnoliopsida > Malvales > Malvaceae > Hibiscus > Hibiscus mutabilis. The sequence goes on from JAGYYJ010000794.1 coordinate 39,625, forward strand.
TAGATCTAGGAAATACGAAACAAAAAAAAAATTTAAACCTAAAATCGAAACTACAAGGGGCCTTCCCCTTCCTTCAGTTCATCGTCTCTGGCTTGGGGAAGCCGAAAGGCTTGTCACTGAGGAAGGGAGACCCACAGACGGCGACGGTAAGACCGCTTCTCTCTTCTTCTTCTTTTGTTTATCTCTTTGTATATGCATGCAAAAAAACAAATAAGAAAAGGAAACAAGTGTTTACAACTGGACTGACTTTCGATTATCACTTGACTGGTTACAACTTTCAGTTTTTTTGTTACAAGATCTCTGTTACAACTCTCTTGTTTTTTTTGTTACCCCCTTACAAAATATTTCGCTTCATATATATCCCCGTCTTTTTTGGTACAAGTTGTATATTACTTGCTTTTTCAGATCTGGACTGACAAACTTATTGCTTGTTGTATTTGGCATGTTCTGAGCATGGTGGTTGAAGATCGGCATGGTGGCGGTGTGGGTGTTCTGCCAGCGACCAGACGCGTTCTCGGCCGTTAGATCAGATCTGATCTAATGGTCGAGATGGCTTGAGGGACGAACGGCCTGGATGAAGCCTCGATTTAGTGAAACACCTCCAGATCTTGCCACGTGAAGCTCCGCAGTCGAGGAGTCAGAGTGCGTGGGGCTATCAAAGCGTCCGCGCGTGGCACTCGAACGGTCCATACGTGTGGAACACGCGGCTGGCAGATATTTTGGCTTCTTGGTTGGATCGTGGCCGTTGGATCAGATCTTGATCCAACGGCCCACAGTCACCTGCACACACAGTTGTAATTAAATAAGGTTTGGGCCAACCGAGCCTTGTAACTATTTGTAACTGGACTTGGACTGTAATTTATTTATTTAATATATATATATATATATTGGATTTCATTTCATATCAGCTCAATAATATTAATAATAATATAATTATAGCAGCAATACATATACATAATACAAACGTATACTTATACAAATATAACATACTGGCATACGTACATATAATCATACACATAATTAACATAACATCTATATACATTAAACAAATACGCTCGTACTCTAGATACATACGCGACACACATACATCATTAATACGTATACATACATAGCTTATAATATACATGCACACCATACCTTATATATATTAGTAATACTCATGCAAACAATAAACACATAATATAATAAGTATACATGCGACACTAATATGTATTTACAGATAAAAATGAGTGATTACAGTTGCCCCTCTTTGCTTGTTCTCATAGAATGGGAAACAAAGCAAAGATCCATAAGCACTCATTTTTATCAGACTTCCCTGTTTGTAGCTTTTGGAAAAACGTGTTCTTTTGGACATCTCCGCTCTTCCTTAGCTGAATCTTCGGGCTCATAAGTTCTTCCTATATAGAGCTTCGTCACCTTCCGATCTTGGAGCTACAGGCTCTTCCTATATAGAACCCTTCACTCTGAAGCCTCGAGTTATGAGTCCTTCCTATATAGAACCTTTCACTTCGAGACTGTAAAGCTTGGAGTCCTTCCTATATAGAACTCTTCGTCTTCAACGCTGGTTTCTCCTATATAAAACCTTTTGCGCCGCTGATGGATTCTTCCGACTGGGAGTTCCTCCTATATAGAACTGCTAGTCTTCAAACCCTGGAGCCGTCAGTCCTTCCTATATAGAAATTTTGGCGTCTGAAATCTCAGAGCTACAGGTTCTTCCTATATAGAACCTTTCACTCTAAGACAGTGAAACTCGGAGCCTTTCCTATATAAGACTCTTCGCTTTCGACACAACAGGTTTCCTATATAACCCTGTGTCATAGGTGAATTCCTTTGACTGAGAGTTCTTTTTGAGATTCTGGATTTAGGGTTCTCCCTCTATGGAACCTTTCACTGGGGCTTGAAAATGTAGGTTCCTTTTTTTTTACGAGGCTGTTGCCATTTTTGGACCTACGCTACTAAGACTGCCGCATCATGCCCGAAGGACTTATTTATGGCCCGAAGGACTTATCATCATGCTCGAAAGACTTACTGATGGCCCGAAGGACTTAACATCGTGCCCGAAGGACTTACCGATGACCCGAAGGATTTAACATCTGGGTCTCACGCCAATATGGCTGCCGTTCTTTAGGGACTCGCGCCGCTATGCTACCGCATCATGCCCGAAGGACTTACTGATGGCCCGAAGGACTTATTACCGTGCTCGAAAGACTTACCGATGACCCGAAGGATTTAACATCTGGGCCTCACGCCGCTATGGCTATTGTTCTTTGGGGACTCACGCCGATATGCTGCCGCATCATGCCCGAAGGACTTACTGATGGCCCGAATGACTTATTACCACGCTCGAAAGACTTATTGGTGGCCCGAAGGACTTAACATCGCGTCCGAAGGACTTATCGATGACCCGAAGGATTTAACATCTGGATCTCGCGCCGCTATGGCTGTGGTTCTTTAGGGACTCACGCCGCTATGCTGCCGCACCATGCCCGAAGGACTTACTGATGGCCCGAAGGACTTACCACCACGCTCAAAAGACTTATTGGTGGCCCGAAGGACTTAACATCGTGCCGGAAAGACTTACCGATGACCCGAAGGAGTTAACATCTGGATCTCACACCGCTATGGCTGTGGTTCTTTAGGGACTCACGCCGCTATGCTGCCGCACCATGCCCGAAGGACTTACTGATGGCCCGAAGGACTTATCACCACACTCAAAAGACTTATTGGTGGCCCAAAGGACTTAACATCGTGCCCGAAGGACTTACCGATGACCCGAAGGATTTAACATCTGGATCTCACGCCGTTATGGCTGTGGTTCTTTAGGGACTCACGCCGCTATGCTGCCGCACCATGCCCGAAGGACTTACTGATGGCCCGAAGGACTTATCACCACGCTCAAAAGACTTATTGGTGGCCCGAAGTACTTAACATCGTGCCTGAAGGACTTACCGATGACCCGAAGGATTTAACATCTGGATCTCACACCGTTATAGCTGTGGTTCTTTCGGGACTTTGGTAAATTCTTCGATAGTTCTTCAAATACCTGTTTAGGAACAAGCAAAATTGACATGCCCCTATCTATATGATGCACGTAATGTTATGCTTTCTTTCTCCTCTTTTTCTTTTTTCTTGTTTCTTTTTCTCCTTTTTTTTTGTTTTTTGTTTATCTTATGTCCTGTAAAGTCATTCTTCGGATTTCTCTATTTCCTTTCCTTTTGCTATGTGCTTTATTTCTGTCAAATTCTGTTCAATGAGCACCCGCTCTTGTTCTTTTGCACGGGCACCCGTCTTTCTTCTTCGGGGTCTCTGCCTACTTCACCAACAAACACTATATCATGCGTGTGCAGAGATTCTTACTATTCTTTCTGTTCTGCATTGCCCCATTCGATCGTGCTCGGCTACCTTCCAGTTCTTTTGACCCAATATTCTGAGTATTTGTTAATTTCGTCATCGGGGGTGAGCGGAATGCTTCTTAACCTCAATCTTCTTGTTGCCTCTTGACGAGCACCATTCATCGATCTCTGTGCTTTAATTCTTTGGAGACTCAATGTTTACTTTTTTACCGTTCCCACACTTTGTAAGCTCATTCTTGTCATGTTTCGTCCTTCATTTTCTTGAACCAAACAAGTCATCATGGCTGGAATCCGCTTCTTGCTCTTGAGCTGTCTGACACCTATACTTCTGTTATCATCTTCATTCTATATATTGTGAGGTCGTTTCTGGTTAGGGGCTCCAATAGTATTCGCAACCTTGAGTTCTGGATCTTACCCCTGAAGTAATACATGGAAATCTTTGTTGCTTTAACTTGTCAATTTCCTGATTGGTGTTCCACTGAAGGGTATCATTTAGATTAACATACAAGATTTTGAAAACACAGCATAGGAGCCCAAGATATCATGTGCAAGAGTGGCTTAGATTCAACCACTTGGTAATTCAAAGATGTGAAGTCTTCCCTGGTGACTCGGTTCATCCTCATGATTACCGCGTTGCTGCAGAGTACCACTCTTTCTCAATTCTCATTATCTACTCCGCCCCCAAAAGGGTTGTCTTGTATAACCACTCGAGCGCAGAAATATTACTCTAGGAATAGAGTTCTGGGTGGTGCGAGTTTTAATTTTACCTATGCTATCGCCTATTTTCTTTCTTTTCTTTTTCCTTTTTCTTTTATCATCATTTTTCTTTTTCCTTTTTTTTGTTTTTTTGTTTGTTTTTTTTTTGCTTTTTTTTTGCTTTTATCATTATTTGAGGAAATCAATTCGTCACAGTCCTTTGCCTTGAGGACAACGATGGAGCAAACAACACTGCCCCGAGTTACTCGGCATAGTCACGATTTGAAAATATTACCATCACTCATGAAGCTAAGGTTTCTTGAATTGGATGATATATCTCCACCCTATCGCTTCAGCGGAGTGCCCCAAAATTTCCATACTCTTATCCGAACAAGCCTATTACCAGGTTTCGAACATAGGAGTACTTTTTTATTATTATTTTCTCCTCCTTTATTTTCATTTCTTTTTTCTTTCTCTTCTTTTTCTTTTTTCTCTTTTTCTTCAATTCACCCCATTTTTATTTACTACCTAGAAGATTACGCCTAGAGCTTCAATTTCAAGCAACTCTACATGGTTGACATTTAGAGCTTTTTTATCCTTGAATATCATCGAAAGAGTAATAATCTCACTTTGCTGACCAGAGTCCGGTGGGGAAGATCACACATCATCGTTGTCACGACATCTATCTAATGTCACATCTTGTAATTGATATCCAGCGTCCTACAACGGCGAGAAAATATCTATGTGCTTTCAAAAACATTATATGTTAAGCGAAATGTGTTCTTTATTGAAAATAAAAATCAACAAACATGCCCCATCACAAAAGATCTTTGCCACATGGGGGGCACATAGAGTTGATTCCTTGTATTACTTCAGGAAGGTATTTTAATGTAGAGACATCTATGGCTTCTTCAGCACTATGTAGATTTGCTCCTCATCCTTGGTCTTCCACTGCTTGATTAGCTCTTGCGTCAGGGTTCCATCATTGACCAACTTCTTGATTTCCTCCAGTAAAGGTCTACATTTTCTGGTGGGATGCCCCGGTGCCCCCATATGGAATTCGCATGTGCTACTCGAGTCAAAACTATGGGCATACAGATCAGGTGCACTCTTCATCGGCCTAGGAACAAGATAGTGACCCTCTACCAGATGAGGCCAAATATCTGAGATAAATGTTCCAAACACTTCCAAATTTGCGCTCATCCGAGGGCTTTTTCTTGATGACCCTGATTTGTCAGTCTGTCTCCTTCTTTTACGGCCACGCGAACCCTGGAGATGACACTCATTTACCTCTCCATCCTTATCTACCTTATCTTCGCTTCGGTCCTTAGACTTAGACCCCAATTTTCCTTCTTTGACTGCATATTCTATCCTTTCTCCAATCGTCATGAAATCTTCGAATTTGTTTCTCGATTTTTCCAACATCATATCGAAGAAGAAAGAGGGAAGTGTTGCATGGAACAAGGGAGTCAACTCTTCTTCTGCTATAGGAGGCTGGACTTGGGTCGCCAAACTTCGCCACCTTAATGCATATTCCCTGAAGCTTTCACTCGGCCTCATTCTCTCATTCTGAAGAAACTGGCGACAGGGTGCTAAATGTAAAGCATATTCATATTAGCGAGGTCACCCCATGACCTAACTTGGTCTTTGTTCAAACGGTTATACCACACTGCTGCTGGTCCCGTCAGGCTATCATGGAAATGGTGGATCAACAATTCTTCGTTCTTCATGTATCCTTCCATTTTTCTACAGAACATGGTTAAGTGAATCTTCGGGCAGCTGGTTCCGTCATACTGCATAAATTCGGGAACCTTGAAATCCGGAGGAATGACCAAATCAGGGACTAGGCAGAGTTCCCTCGTATTGAAGACATTTATCTTCTCTTTCTTCTTAAGCTCTTTCTCGATTTTTCTTCTAACTGGTCAAGCCTCGACTCTTCAATTCGTTCCATTTTCCGATTAATTCACACACACTGGCATCGAACCCCAAGTATTAGATGATGAAGTATCATACGATGATAAAATTATTAAACAATGCACAAGACGTGATGCAAATGCAATGCATGAATGCAATAAAGCATCGATTCCGCAAGTGATTTGTCCCTATAGGACATCTTTCATTCAGACCAAGAGGTTTCATTACATCCGATATTAGGGTTTTACAGATAGCGGTGAGCCCTGGCACCTAATGTCTTGACCTCATTCAACAGTCCCGTCAGCTTTCCTTCGTGGTCCAATGCTGGATCCATATTCGCTTATTGGTCTTTCTTTGCATCGGCTAAATTTGCTACCTGTTGAGCTACTTGTCGGGCTTGAGTCGTAACCATCTTCATGTCCCGGTCTTTCTCCCGTATTGTTTGCTCGGCCTTTTGTAGCTTAACGGTCATTGCCCCAGCACGGATCTCACTGGTACGTAAAGCAGTCTCGAGCCTCATTATCTGCTCTTTGAGTGCTGCGTTTTCCATTTGAAAGGCTTGTGATTCATTCCTTTCCTGCTGTAGACTTGATTTCAGGATATCTTCCATGGCCAGACTACTTTCCAACTCATTTTGGAGAATGTCGCGTTGGCCTCGGCTTCTTCCGACACACGTGATAATGATCTGACTTTATTCTTACTATTCTTGCATTTCTGTTTCCAGCGTTCTAAACCGTTCCTCAGCTGAATCATACCATTGACCCACTCTTCCGCGGTGTCACCCAGACCGAAACTCTTGAATTCAAAGTGCAGCTTTTGGTACTCGTCTTGTACATTCTTTGATTTCATGCTCAGATTGTGCCTCTCATGTTCGAGCTGGCCGCGCTTGCGTGCAAGTTCACCTTCTGAGACGCTTTTATTCTTGACTCCTAATTTTATCTGTGTTATCCGAACCTTGGGCTGGGTATTGACCTTCCTTCGACTTTGCCCCTCGGGTAACGGCTGGCTGACTGAAGAATCGGGGTTGTCCGTCTTCGAAATCCAAAATTCCCATTCGATAAGATCTTGAACTTTGTCTTCAGGCCCTACAATTTTCAGTGTGATGACTCGAATCGCCTATGTGGTAGCTGCACCAGACACGACTGTTGTAATCTTTCGGATAAGGAGGTTTTCTTGGTACAGACTTCACTGGTATGATAAGGTTCCTTTCGACAAGCAACGAAAGTAACTCAGTGTATCTCATGGGTATAGGATAATGTCTTCTGATGTCATTAGATTCTCGAACTTCCCCTGGTTTTACCTCTGTTCCCTGGGTATCTACCCCAGATATGCTACTTGTCTGCTTCTTGAGATTGATCACAAAGGGATTCGATTTGTCATATTTAACGGTGTTGTCTGTTTTGACATTCTAACCATTCTGTTCCACATTCTGCTCCCCGATCGAATCTTTTCTGAGTTCGACATGCTGCTTGCCTTTCATCATGGCTTTCATCCGGTCCATCATCTCGGACATCTGCTTCTTTAGTTCTTGTATTTCATCTTGTTTGTCACCAGGATTGACACTGCTTACCGAATCTGTTCTGGTGTCCTTGAATGGTTCTTCTTCGGCTGCCAATGTCCCAGTCTTGGGATGGAACTCTGGAATTGGACCCCCTTCCTTCAGGTCAAAGAACCTTTGGTCCATCATGAACAATCTTCTATTATGGGAGAAATCACTCGGGAATCAATGCCCCTGTGTAATGCGAATGCGATGATATGCAAAAACAAATCAAAAGAAAACAAGTCAGTACCGGACAAAAATGATAAGTACGTAATAAAAGGGAAAATTAAATGCGATAAGCAAACAAGGCAATCCTATTTACATTTCATCTAAGGCACCAACGTTATCCGCATGGCTCTAACATGGTGGGTTTCTATGTGTTCTCTATATACAGTTTTGGTTCTAGGAGGTACCCGAATTGTCCTTGCTGTCCTATACTAAGAGTAGCAAGGCCCCTGATCATCACCCATTATAGGCTCCTTTCAACCGGGTTCAATTCAGGGGGACCCATTCGCTTATGCCCGTACGAAGGAACGATATCCTTACGAAAGCATAAGGTACTCGAGCCCCGAAGGTACTTGCTAGGCCAATACGGGAGAACGATATCTCCACGAAAGCATTAGCATTTTCCCCCTACTTAAAAAAGACGGGTTTATATGCCATATTTTAAATACGTTAAAATAAACGCGCAATTATGACTGAATGTTAATTTAATAGTCACTTTAATCCGGAACTTCTAATATTAGTAAAGCAGTAATTATTTTAAAAGCTTGACTCTCATTTGTTTTTGAAAAACAAAAAATTTGTCCCCAGCGGAGTAGCCATCTGTAGCGATGTCCTTTTTTGTTTTGTATCGCTAAAAAAACGTGGATTTTCAAAGTGTTTTTGAAAGGTGTTCGTGATTTTTTGGATATAAAATATTTATTCCGTGGGGTTTTAAAAAAAACTGCATTTTTTAAAAAAAATGGATTCGCCACCGGCCACTTAGGTAGGCCGGACACCATAAACCAGAGATTCAAAAAGATTAGGTTCGGGAGTCGGTTACGGATGGGGAAGGATTAGCACCCCCACACCGCCCAAAATTGGTACTTTAATAATTACCGCTTTATTAATATTGGATTTTCCGGATTAAAGTGACGATCAGTTTAATACTCGGTTATAATTGCAAATAAATTTTAAAGGCCTTGTTATCCGAGAGTAAACGCCCAACCACTATCACTACGCCTGATACTGACCCGGTTTACGCTCAGATAAAAGGACACCGCATTAACAATTTATATATCATATACAATCTTAGTGGCAAAAATATAAAACATGGCAAAATATTTAAATGCAATAAATATTGACATAACAGAATACTAATCTAACATAAATAAAATATGTAATCAAAACACACATATACATAACAAGCTTAACATTAAATAAAAGCAAATTTAACATATCACAATAACAAGACATGAATAAATACGTGTATGGGAAACATATATTTCAAAAAAAGACATACATATTATAAATAAAACACATTTCAACATATATAGAACAATATATTATACATAAAAGAAGACACTAACACGTAACCTAAAAGCCAAGAAAACATACAATACGTGCAAAAATACAAAAACATGTCGTTCACGAGTCAACTAGAACATAACATGCTTAATACGAATAACCTAACAAAAAGATACATAATCATCGTAAACTTAACACACATATACATATAAACATAAAATACGAGGGATATAAAATAAAACAATAGAATACATATACGATTATAATACGAACATGAGTATTTACAAAGAAACATGACTGAAATGAAAGAAAAATAAAAGTCAGTGGCAGAAATTAAATAACAATAATATGTAATTTAGGGACGAAAATGCGAAACAAACAGAGCCTAAAAAGATCAAAACTGTAATTAGACCAAGGGGCAGACTCAAAATGAAAAGTTCAAAAATGCGGGATGGTTAAAAGCGTAATTTTACCATTTAAAGTCTGATTTAGTGTAATTTAGGGACTAGATTGCAAGATTTTAAAATACAAGAGGGACCAGAGTTGTAAATATACCATGCGGCAAGGCAAAAATGAAAATATTGGAAACGCGGGGGGATTTAGTGTGTGATTTTCCCATTTCACAAAATAATAATCACTATAAAAACCCTCTTTTTAGGCTGAAACCAAAATTTCACCATTTTGTTTCATTTTTCGGTTTTATAACTCAAACCGTGTTCTTCATTTTCTCTCAAATCCCCCATGAAACCCAGAATCCGGCGGCCGGCCGCCGTGTTCTCCGCCGCCGGCCACCGCTAACCGGCACCGGCGAGCCTCCAAAACACACCAAAATAACCCCTGTTTCATCCTAGATATGAATCCGAGGTTGGATTCAGAGGATAAGCCTCGATTTACCCTAGATCTAGGAAATACGAAACAAAAAAAACATTTTTAAACCTAAAATCGAAACTACAATGGGCATTCCCCTTCCTTCAGTTCACCATCTCTGGCTTGGGGAAGCCGAAAGGCTTGTCACTGAGGAAGGGAGACCCACGGACGGCGACGGTAAGACCTCTTCTCTCTCCTTCTTTTTTTGTTTATCTCTTTGTATATGCATGGAAAAAAAATAAGAAAAGGAAACAAGTGTTTACCACTGGACTGACTTTCGATTATCACTTGACAGGTTACAACTTTCAGTTTTTTTGTTACAAGATCTCTGTTACAACTCTCTTGTTTTTTTTGTTACCCCCCTCCCCCTTACAAAATACTTCGCTTCATATATATCCCCGTCTTTTTTGGTACAAGTTGTATATTACTTGCTTTTTCAGATCTGGACTGACAAACTTATTGCTTGTTGTATTTGGCATGTTCTGAGCACGGTGGTTGAAGATCGGCATGGTGGCGGTGTGGGTGTTCTGCCAGCGGCCAGACGCGTTCTCGGCCGTTAGATCAGATCTGATCTAACGGTCGAGATGGCTTGAGGGACGAACGGCCTGGATGAAGCCTCGATTTGGTGAAACAACTCCAGATCTTGCCACGTGGAGCTCCACAGTCGAGGAGTCAGAGCGCGTGGGGCTACCAAAGCGTCCGTGCGTGGACCACACGCGCGCGTGGCACTCGAACGGTCCATACGTGTGGAACACGCGGCTGGAAGATATTTTGGCTTCTTGGTTGGATCGTGGCCGTTGGATCAGATCTTGATCCAACGGCCCACAGTCACCTGCACACACAGTTGTAATTAGATAAGGTTTGGGCCAACCGGGCCTTGTAACTATTTGTAACTGGACTTGGACTGTAATTTATTTATTTAATATATATATTTTGGATTTCATTTCATATCAGCCCAATAATATTAATAATAATATAATTATAGCAGCAATACACATACATAATACAAACGTATACTTATACAAATATAACATACTGGCATACGTACATATAATCATACACATAATTAACATAACATCTATATACATTAAACAAATACGCTCGTACTCTAGATACATACGCGACACACATACATCATTAATACGTATACATACATAGCTTATAATATACATGCACACCATACCTTATATATATTAGTAATACTCATGCAAACAATAAACACATAATATAATAAGTATACATGCGACACTAATATGTATTTACAGATAAAAATGAGTGATTACAGTAATTTCAAAGAACAATATTCAGTCTCGGTCTTCTGAATCATCCTTTGAATCGATCCTAAATTAATTCGGCTTGTGCTTAATACATCTCCCTAGCTTGGCCCCAACCGTTCGACTTGAACCATTGACCAACGATTAAATTGTAGATTTTGATCAGACTTTTGTCCTTGATGTTTATTTAAATTAGGAGATTGTATTGTTCGATCCAACTTCCTCTAAACATCCTGGTGATCAACTTTTTAAAATCAGATAAGTTTTTAAATATTCATATTAGTGTTTTAGGTTTATATTGGTGGCATAATGATAACAGTAATAGTGTTAATATAGGATTATTCTCATCGGTTCTGATACAGTCGGACCCAATAGTTCTGATCGTGAGAAATGTGTTATTCAGTAGGTTGAGTGCGCTTTGGCTAAAGTGTGTCCTCTTTCTGTGCTATATATATTCTGTAAAATGTTTTACAATTTGCATGACTACTTTTTTGTGTTGTGATTACAATGTGTTTTGAGATATCACGCATACTGTGTCAGACTGTGTTTTAATGAATTTATCCGAATTTCAAAACTGTGATCCTCGTATTTAGTACGATAAACTATGATGTGATTATGTGTTTTACAATCATTACCATATTTTATATGCATGGTATGGGATTGTACGGTGGAAGAAGTGGTTTGACCACACTATGATTGGAGAAATAAGGGTGAAGGGTTCTGGGGAACTACTTCCATTGTGACCGGTTGGCTTTGCCGCCACTGTGATTGGAGTATGTAGCTGGGAAATACATTTTGTCTATGTCATCATTACATGCACTTTGTTTAACTGTGCTTTTATTAAATGTTTTGAGAAAATTTCTGTGAAACTGAGTCTGTAATTTCTTGCACTTTAGAGACACACTAGGCTAAATAGCTCACTCCCCCATTGTTCATTTTACAGATATCTCAGTCTATATGCGATTTGGTACTCGGAAGATCTCAAGTGTTTTTTTACCTTATTACTCAGTATGAACTTAATATGTTTTCTAGAATATTTCAGCTTTATTATCATTTTGGGATTCTAACCTAATTTTAGACTTGCGATAGTTTATATTTTGGGGATTATTTTTAGAATGCATTTACAAGATTTGTATTCGGTTATTTATTTAAACCATTGAACATTATTATGACATTTGAGTTTTATGAATTATAAACAGATGTTAAAAATTATAATTTATTTTCTTTTAAATTATAGTATAATTTTCAAAACTAGTTTTTTAGGGTAAAGTTTTCATTGGTGACTTCCTAAATTGGGCCTTTTCTTTTTGGCTGGGTTTAGGGGGTTTCTTTTAGTGGTATTAGAGCTAAGTTCAACTCTCGGACTATAAGGCTCACAACAATCGATTTAAAAAAAATCTGACTATTTTCATGTATTAAATATTTTGGTTAAATGGGAAGTTTTTTGAATTACTTGCTACTTATTTATTCTTTTAAAGTGTGTTTTAAAAATCTGAGACTCTGGTTCCAATTCTGATATTAGGTAATTACTTTTTATATATATATGAGTATGCCACCTCATAGGAGCTTTATTTTAGAGTGTGTTTCACATGAATTTAAAATTGGAAAGAATGAGTACTCGTTAGTTAATGACTATCACTCAAAATATAGAATTTCTCGTAAGTTATTCCCCCTTGCGATATCGATGAGGATAGTTTCAAACCACGTGAATCCTTGAGCTATGTTCTTTTGAGTAACCATTATAGATCATAATTGGAATTCTGATCAAGGACCCGAACCTCAGTTAATCGAACAAATGATCGTGACCGTACCCATTCCTATGAATTTAAAATCAAAGCATTTCTTAGAACTCTGTGTTGTCATTTGTGACAAGATTTGAAATGCACTTTTAAGTTTCTATCTAAACATTCGTGTTTGTGGGAATCTACCACTAGGTCTGAAAATTTCGAGGACGAAATTTCTTTTAAGGGTGGGAGAATTGTAACACCTCAGATTTTTGCCTCAAATTAAAACCCTAATTTTGAAATCCCTATATTCAAAACCCTAGAAATTAAGAATTTATATTTGCAACCCTAATTAAGAAATTAGGGAATTAATTAAATTTTAAACAAATTTAGTGACCTTTTCATAAAGAATTGATATTAGGTACCTACTTTGTGAACCCTAAAAAAAGAACAATGACTTGCCTTATATTTTATCCAAAGATTTGAGTATTTAAAACCTATCAAACCTTTATGTTTCCCTAATGTTCTATTCTACTGTTACCTCACCCACATAATTCTCATTTTTCCGAAAACCCTAGATCTTTCAAATATTTGTTTGCATCGTCGGTCACCCTTCCTCCTTATGCTGCCACCTTCATCCATGGCTCTAACAGATCCCTGAACCCAAGATGAGCGTTGTTTTTCTGTCCCAACATCAATAATCATCACGTGCCTTAGTCGGTTCTTCGTGTCCCTCGACTACTCGGCTCTACCCGAGACCCCATCTAGTTTGAAACCATAACCCAATCTGAACCCTTGTTGCAACCTTACCACTCCCTTTTCTCAACCTAATCTTCTTCAGGTGTAACCCCCTAGACCCAACTATGCGACACACCTAAATCTAGGAGGTCATATTAGGGTCACCGGAACGACCCACATAAAAAAACAGAAGAAAACTCTTAGAAATACATTTAAAAGTGTATAATAACATTTATGTTAAAACTATATTAAAATCTCGTGTATACAAACTGAAATCCAGAAAACAAAATACTGACACAATCATAAAATAAATCATGACATACATGCCCACTAATACATAGGTACTGTACTCCGCGCGCAACGCTAAGGGAACTCTAAACTGATATCGTTTATAAATTTATGGTCGAATTGTTTTAACCTGCAACGGTGAAACAAGGTGAGCTTGGGAAAGCTCAGTAATACATAACTACCAAATAATGATGTAGACACATGCATGTAAGGTAAAACAGGTATATGGTATAGTATAAAACTATCATTGTGTTCTGGGAACCCACAGGTTCCAATTACGGTTCATTTTAAATTCTTATCGATCATTCAATTGAACTCTAATAGGCAAATTTCCACGACTGCATCTATAAGGCATTAACCTAGACCTATTGGGCTTAGGTGCTAACCTAAAATGGGTGCATTAGGTCCAAAAGAATCTCCTTGACTGTAGCATAAAACCTGAATGTGGAATGTGTTACAGTAGCAGTAAGGAATTACCTTAGCTGAAGTGTAGGAACCTGATACAGTAGCAGTAAGGAATTACCCTAGCTGAAGCATAGGAACCTGATACAGTAGTAGTAAGGAATTACCTTAGCCCAAGCGTAGGAACCTGATACAGTAGCAGTAAGGAATTACCCTAGCCGAAGCATGGGAACCTGATACAGTAGCAGTAAGGAATTACCCTAGCTGAAGCGTACGAATCTGATACAGTAGTAGTAAGGAATTACCCTAGCCGAAGCGTAGGAACTTGATACAGTAGCAGTAAGAAATTACCCTAGATGAAGCGTAGGAACTTGATACAATAGCAGTAAGGAATTACCCTAGCCGAAGCGTAGGAACCTGATATAGTAGCAGTAAGGAATTACAGTAGCAGTAAGGAATTACCCTAGCCAAAGCGTAGGAACCTGATACGGGCAGAATCACTCTAGCCGTAGTTGAGGATTCCAGTACGGGCGTTAACCCTGGCCATTAGGAGAGGGTACCATCTTAAGGGAATACCTTAGGTCACGGGTAGAATTACCAGCCTAATAGGGCTGAACCTACAGTCTTCAATTAGTATCCAGTACTAGTAAAGCAGTTTTGAATGGTAACGGTTAATTTCTAAAAATGACAATAGTACGTCGAAATTCAGGATACAGACATATTTTAAATTAACAAGATTGAAGTGATCAGGAACAATAAATCGGGTATACACGTGTCAGATATTAGGAACCACGAGTCATATTCTTACTTTAGGTAAAAGGATAACTTGGAATCAGAATGGATATATGTATTGGTTTCCAATCATGACAATTAATCATGAATTCATGGTACACACTAGATGGTTTCATTTATCACTCAGGGGTCATGAATGTCTTAGTCGTTGAAAGTTTTGGTGCACAAATATATTTTGGTCACTACAGACATTCTAGCTTATCTTCGATCCTTTCGAATATTTTATTTGTTTCTGAAACTCATGGACATATCCGTCATTTTAGAAAATTTAGCAAATTCGGTGCTTGAAAATATTTCAGTTATTCAGGTACTTCCAAACAATTCATTCATTTAAGTAAATTTGGTAATATCAATGCCTGAAGATATTTTGGTCATTTCAATCGTTCCAATCAATTCATTCTCTGATGTTATTTAGATCAGTTTAGGAATAGTAAAATCTTCTAGTAATTTATCTTTGGGTGTTTGTCCAGAGTTCGAGTAATCCAAGTTTTTTCATATCATACATATTTGCATCTTGTTACCGAAGTCTTTTCCCATAGAACAAAGATTTCAGATAAAGTCATCATTTTATCAGATCGAGTGTAAAATTTTAGGACATTTCCTTTGTTAGGGGTATTTAAGTCATTATTATTTCTCGAGTGTATTATCGTCATTTCTTAACGAAATATTTTAAACATTAAATCATTTAACTCTATTTATCAGATCAGGAGATTATGTCTTATTAACCATTTAGTGAACTTGAGATCCACTCGGTCTATTAAATTTCTCTTTTGAATAATTCGATCTTATCCAAATTACCTTTATATTACTTCATCATTTAATTGACTCAAGCAGAGTTAAAAGTACACTTAATTGTACTCATGCAAACTTTAGCCTACAACCAACATGTATTTTAAAACATGCAAAAGGTAGTAATGTATTACCTTAAGTCCTTGCTATATCGGTCGACCCTTGAAACGACATTCAAACACTCTTGAACCCGAATTCAACGTCCCCCCACCTCCTAGATCCAAAGATATACAATGCCTTCAATTAACCACAATCCGAAATCAGACCTGAATCACAATGCCTTTAAACTGATTAATGAAGTACAAAAGCATGTTAAGGTCTAATATCAGATTGGAGGCTTTCGGGTTAAATTTTAACAAAATCGACTTCAAAAATGGACCTTGGACGTCAGAAAACATAATATAAGGGTTTTCGGAAAAATTTGACTTTTTGGTCAAAGTCAACGCTGACGTCAGCATGACATCATCAGTCAACGGTCAATGCTGACGATAGTAATCAACGGTCAATGCTGACGACAGTAGTCAATGGTCAATGCTGACATCAGCAGTCAACGCTGACATCAACGGTTTAACTCAGGTGAGTTGACTTATTGGGTTGACTCGGTCGGGTTAACTCACTGAGTTAACTCGGTCAACGGGTCAGGTCGATCGGTCAACAGGTCGGGTCAATAGGAAATGAGTCAGGTCGGATCAGCCAATGGGTTGGGTCAACGGGCAACGAGTCGAATCGGTCAACGGTTAATGGGTCAGTTCGGATCTAGTTTAGAGTAGAACCGGTTTAAAGCCAGTTTAGGCCCGGTTCACCACGGCCACCGTCCAAGGTGGCCGAAAATCGCCCCAGGTAGCGTGTGCACCCCACGCGCAGCCAAAATAGCTGGAAAATGGCCTAAAACATCATTTTTTGCTAGATTTCTTTTCTTACTCACCATAACAACCCAAAATTCACTCAAAACAGATCTAGGAACATACAAAACTTACCGGACTTACCAAGTCGGCTCGATCTCCATTAGAGGCCCAAACGACATCGGTTGGATGATCGACGGCTTGTTTCGGGATCGCCTCAATGCGAGGGAGGATACTGCGATAGTAGAACCTCGAATGGAGGTCGATGATGGTCAAAAGCGACGACAGTTCGAATAGGTTTAAAACCCTAGGTTCGTTGAACATAAACACGACGATTTCAGGCGGTAACAGCGATGGTTGAGCGAGTGGGGTTGGGGGTTTTGATCGGCTGATTACGGGGAATAAGGTGGTGCCGGCGCTGATGGCTACACCGCGACAATGAGCTAGATCGGAGGGGGTGGCCAAAACGGAGTGGGAGAGTTTTAGGGAATTTTGGTTTATTTGATTTGAAGCAAAACTGGAAAATGAGTTGTCGATTTTGATTTTTAATATTTCTCTTATACTGAATTAGAAAGGGTTTTAATTAAATTTCAGAAACTCATATCAAATATGAGCTTTAGCTCAATTGGTTACCCTTCATGCTCATGCAGCCAAGGTCACATGTTCGAACCCCCTTGGCTGTAATACCCCAAGTTCCCCAAGTTCATTTTATCATTTTTTCTAAACAACTAGGGTGTTACAACTCTCCTCCCCTTAAAAGAAATTTCGTCCTCGAAATTTACCTGAGTCAGAGAAATACATGAACCACTCTTCAATCCGATAATGTTTGTTTCTTCTTAGAACTCACAGAAAATTACAAATCAATCTAACAGCATCCTCAGTCACTCAAACTGACTTTGGACCCAAAAGTATCCCATCATACATCTCAGACAACTAATCAGAATATGGTATGTGAATCTATATAGAACTTCATAAGGTTCTATCTAAACACTGGTCTCATAAACTGTTATTATAAGTTAACTCCATAAGGAATAAAACACATTTCCAACTACCATAGAAGTTAATCATGTGACCCTGGAGTATCTCCTCCATTATCTGAATTACTCTGCTAGGTTGACCATCAGTTTGTTGACGATGAAAAGTAGCTGTAGTTCAGACAAGTACTCACGACCTCCAACAAGGTCTTCGAGAACCAGGATGTAAGCATCGTATTGCAGTCAGAGATGATATATATATATAACGGTACAACATACCATATTTTCAAGAAAAACTTCATCAAGCCGACCGAACATAACCAAAGTTTTGGACGAAAATTACTTACCTTCAGTAGAATTTTCAGACATTAATCATTTCAGATCCTTATCCAAATTCAGATTCATCACGTGAATATGAAACACAGAGAAATATCATGAGCATTAATTACCAGAACAAATATGACCATGACGGACAAAAAGGCTTAAATACAGTTATTTCATAAATGATCTAACATTAGAGTCCCGGCGCAATAGAGTACGATAACAATCTAGGGGCATGTATTTACCAGACACCCTGAGACAGACGGTCGGCCGTTCTACCTAGAATTGCACAACTCTAAGCTCTGATACCACTAAATGTAACCCCCTAGACCCAACTATGCGACACACCTAAATAGAGGAGGTCACATTAGGGTCACCGGAGCGACCCACATAAAAAAATAGAAGAAAACTCTTAGAAATACATTTAAAAGTGTATAAAACATTTCTATTAAAACTATATTAAAATCTCATGTATACAAACTGAAATACAGAAAACAAAATATGGACTCAATTATAAAATAAATCATGACATAAATGACCACTAATACATAGGTACCGTACTCCGCGCACAACGCCAAGGGAACTCCAAACTGATATCGTTTATAAATCTATGATCGAATTTCTTTAACCTGCAACGGTGAAACAAGGTGAGCTTGGGAAAGCTCAGTAATACATAACTACCAAATAATGATGTATACACATGCATGTAAGGTAAAATAGGTATATGGTATAGTATAAAACTATCACGGTATTATGGGAACCCACAGGTTCCAATTACGGTTCATTTTAAATTCTTATCGATCCTCCAATTGAACTTCAATAGGCAGTTTTCCACGACTGCATCTACAAGGCATTAACCTAGACCTATTGGGCGTAGGTGCTGACCTAAAATGGGTGCATTAGGTCCAAAAGAATCTCCTTGACTGTAGCATAAAAACCTAAATGCAGAATGTGTTGCATTAACAATAAAGAATTACGCTAGCCAAAGCGTAGGAACTTGATACAATAGCAGTAAGGAATTACCCTAACCGAAGCGTAGGAACCTGATACAGTAGCAATAAGGAATTACCCTAGCCGAAGCGTAGGAACCTAATACGATAGCAGTAAGGAATTACCTTAGCCGAAACGTAGGAACCTGATATGGGCAGAATCACTCTAGCCGTAGTTGATGATCAGAGTATGGGCGTTAACCTTGGCCATTAGGCAAGGGTACCATCTTAAGGGAATACCTTAGGTCATGGGCAGAATACCATTATTTAATTGACTCAAGCAGAGTTAAAAATACACTTAATCGTACTTATGCAAACTTTAGCCTAGAACCAACATGTATCATAAAACATACAAAAGGTAGTAATGTATTACCTTAAGTCCTTGCTATATCGGTCGACCCTTGAAACGACATTCGAACACTCTTGAACCCGAATTTGACGTCCCCCAGGCTCCCAGATCCAAAGATATACAATGTCTTCAATTAACCATAATCCGAAATCAGTCCTTAATTACAATGCCTTTAAAATAATTAATGAAGTACAAAAGCATGTTCAGGTCTAATATCAGATTTGGAGGGTTTCGGGTTAAATTTTCACAAAATCAACTTCAAAAATGGACTTTGGACGTCAAAAAACATAAAATAAGGGTTTTTGAAAAAATTTGACTTTTTGGTCAAAGTCAACATTGACGTCAGCAGTCAATGGTCAACGGTCAATGCTGACATGAGCTGTCAACGGTCAATGCTGATGTCAGCAGTCAACGCTGACGTCAGCGATTAACGGTCAATATTGACATCAACAGTCAACGCTGACGTCAACGGTTTAACCCAGGTGAGTTGACTCAATGGGTTGACTCAATCGGGTCAACTCACTAAGTTAACTCGGTTAACGGGTCAGGCCGGCCAGTCAACGGGCAACGGTTCAGGTCAGATCGGTCAACGGGTCAGTTCAGATCTAGTTTAGAGCTGAACTGGTTTAGAGCCGGTTTAGGCTTAGTTCAAGCCCAGTTTACCACGACCACCTCTAGGGCGGCCGAAAATTGCCCCGGGCGGCGTGTACACCCCACGCGCGGCCAAAATAGCCGAAAAATGGCCTAAAATGTCATTTTTGCTGTATTTCTTTTCTTACTCACCATAACAACCCATAATTCACTCAAAATAGATCTAAGAACATACAAAACTTATCGGACTTACCAAGTCGGCTCGATCTCTAGTATAGGCTTGAACAGTGTCGGTTGGATAATCGGCGGCTTGGTTTGGGATCTCCTCAATGCGAGGGAGGATGCTGCGACGGTGGAACCTCGAACAGAGGTCAATGACGGTAAAAATGATGATAGTTCGAATGGGTTTAAAACCCTATGTTCGTCGAACATAAACACAATGATTTCGGGCGGTAACAACGACGGTTAAGCGAGTGGGGTTGGGGGTTTTGATCGGCCGACGACGGGGAATAAGGTGGTGGCGGCAGTGATGGCCACGCCACGGCAGTGAGCTAGATCGAAGGGGGTGGCCGAAACGTAGGTGGGAAGTTTTAGGGAATTTTGGTTTATTTGATTTGAACGAAAACTGGAAAATGGTGATTCGATTTTGATTTTTAATATTTCTCTTATACTGGATTAGAAAGGGTTTTAATTAAATTTTAGAAACTCATATCAAATATGAGCTTTAGCTTATTTGGTTACCCTTCATGCTCACGCAGCCAAGGTCACGGGTTTGAACCCCCTTGGTTCCAATACCTCAAGTTCATTTCATTCTTTTTTTAAACAACTAGGGTGTTACAACTCTCATCCCCTTAAAAGAAATTTCTTCCTCGAAATTTACCTGAGTCAGAGAAATACATGAACTACTCTTCAATCCCTTCATGTTCTAAAACTTACCCATCCGATAATGCTTGTTTCTTCTTAGAACTCACAGACGGTCACAGATCAATCTAATAGCATCCTCAGTCACTCAAACTGACTTTGGACCCAAAAGTATCCCATCATACATCTCAGACAACTGATTAGAATATGGTATGTGAATCTATACAAAACTTTATATGGTTCCATCTAAACACTGGTCTCATAAACCGTCATTGTAAGTTAACTCCGTAAGGAATAAAACACATTTCCAACTACCACAGAAGTTAATCATGTGACCCTGGAGTATCTCCTCCATTATCTGAATTACTCTGCTAGATTGACCCTCAGCTTGTGGATAATGAAATGTAACTGTAGTTCAGACAAGTACTCACGACCTCCAACAAGGTCTTCCAAAACCAGGATGTAAGCATCGGATTGCAGTAAGAGATGATATATATATATATAACGGTACAACATACCATATTTTCAAGAAAAACTTCATCAAGCCGATCGAGCATAACCAAATTTTGGACGAAAATTACTTACCTTCAATAGAATTTTCAGACATTAATCATTTCAGATCCTTATCCAAATTCAGATTCATCACATGAATATGAAACACAGACAAATATCATGAGCACCATTTACCAGAACAAATATGACCATGACAGACAAAAAGGCATAGATACAGTTATTTCAAAAATGATCTAACATTAGAGTCCCGACGCAATGGAGTACGATAACAATCTAGGGGTATGTGTTTACCAAACACCTTGAGACAGACGATCGGTCGTTCTACCCAAAATGACACAACTCTAAGCTCTGATACCACTAAATGTAACCCGCTAGACCCAACTATGCGACACACCTAAATCTAGGAGGTCACATTAGGGTCACCGGAGCAACCCACATAAAAAAATAGAAGAAAACTCTTAGAAATACATTTAAAAGTGTATAATAACATTTCTATTAAAACTATATTAAAATCTCATGTATACAAACTAAAATCCAAAAAACAAAATACGGACTCAATCATAAAATAAATCATGACATACATGCCCACTAATATATAGGTACCGTACTACGCGCAACGCTAAGGGAACTCCAAACTGATATTGTTTATAAATCTATGATCGATTTTCTTTAACCTGCAACGGTGAAACAAGGTGAGCTTGGGAAAGCTCAGTAATACATAACTACCAACTAATGATGTAGACACATGCATGTAAGGTAAAACAGGTATATGGTATAGTATAAAACTATCATGGTGTTCTGGGAACCCACAGGTTCCAATTACGATTCATTTTAAATTCTTATCGATCCTCCAATTGAACTCCAATAGGCGTTTTCCACATCTTGCATCTATAAGGCATTAACCTAGACCTACAAAACTTTAGGTGCTAACCTAAAATAGGTGCATTAGGTCCAAAAGAATCTCTTTGACTCTGTAGCATAAAAACATTTCCAATACAGAATATGTTGTGAAGAGTATGAAGGAGTTACCCTAGCCGGCTGCGTAAGAACCGATACAATAGTGGAAAGAATTACCCTAGTTTAGCGTAAGAACCTGATACACTAGTAGTAAGAAATTACCCTAGCTGAAGCGTAGGAACCTCGATATGAAGAGATGAAGGAATTACCCTAGCTGAAAAGCGTAAGAACCCGATATAGTACCGATGAAGGAATTACCCTACCGGCGTAGGAACCGTCTTTTCACATTAATCATGAAGGAATTACCCTAGCCAAGCGTAGGAACCTCGATCTGAAGAGAATGAAGGAATTACCCAGCCAAAGCAAAGAAAACCGATATAGTAGAGACAAGGAATTACCCTAGCGGACAAAAAGCGTTAGAACCCGATTTCATAAATGAGCTAACAAAGAATTACCCTAGGTGAAGCATAGAAACTTGATACGGGCAGAATCACTCTAGCCGTAGTTGAGGATCCGAGTACGGGCATTAACTCTGGCCATTAGGCAAGGGTACCATCCTAAGGGAATACCTTAGGTCACGGGCGGAATTACCAGCCTGATAGGGCTGAGCCTACAGTATTCAATTAGTATCTAGTACTAGTAAAGCAGTTTTGAATGGAAACGGTTAATTTCTGAAAACGACAATAGTATATCGAGATTCAGGACACAAACATATTTAAATTAACAAGGCTGAAGCGATCAGGAACCATAAATCGGGTATACAAGTGTCAGATATTAGGAACTAGGAGTCATATTCTTACTTTAGGTAAGAGGATCACTTGGAATCGGAATGGATATATGTATTGGTTTCCAATCATGACAATTAATCATGAATTCATGGTACACACTAGATGGTTTCATTTATCACTCAGGGGTCATGAATGTCTTAGTCGTTGAAAGTTTTGGTGCACAAATATATTTTGGTCACTACAGACATTCTAGCTTATCTTCGATCCTTTCGAATATTTTATTTGTTTCTGAAACTCAATATCCGTCATTTTTGAAACTTTAGCAAATTCGGTGCTTGAAAATATTTCAGTTATTCAGGTACTTCCAAACAATTCATTCATTTCAGTAAATTTGGTAATTTCAATGCCTGAAGATATTTTGGTCATTTCAATCGTTCCAATCAATTCATTCTCTGCTGTTATTTAGATTAGTTTGGGAATAGTAAAATCTTCTAGTAATTTATCTTCGGGTGTTTGTCCAGAGTTCGAGTAATCCAAGTGTTTTCATATCATACATATTTGCATCTTGTTACCGAAGTCTTTCCCATAGAACAAAGATTTCAGATAAAGTCATCATTTTATCAGATCGAGTGTAAAATTTTAGGACATTTCCTTTGTTAGGGGTATTTAAGTCATTATTATTTCTCGAGTGTATTATCGTCATTTCTTAACGAAATATTTTAAATATTAAATCATTTAACTCTATTTATCAGATCGGGAGATTATGTCTTATTAACCATTTACTGAACTAGAGATCCATTCGGTCTATTAAATTCCTCTTTCGAATAATTCGATCTTATCCAAATTACCATTATATTACTTCATCATTTAATTGAGTCAAGCAGAGTTAAAAGTACACTTAATCGTACTCATGCAAACTTTAGCCTAGAACTAACATGTATCATAAAACATGTAAAAGGTAGTAATGTATTACCTTAAGTCCTTGCTATATCGGTCGACCCTTGAAACCCTTAATCACAAATCCTTTAAACTGATTAATGAAGTACAAATGCATGTTTAGGTCTAATATCAGATTTGGAGGCTTTCGGGTTAAAGTTTCACAAAACCGACTTCAAAAATGGACTATGGACGTCAAAAAAACATAAAATAAGGGTTTTTAGAAAAAAATGACTTTTTGGTTAAAGTCAACGCTGACGCCGGCAGTCAACGGTCAATGCTAACGTCAACAGTCAATGTTGACTCGGTCGGGTCAACTCACTGAGTTAACTCGGTCGGTCAACGGGCAACGGGTCAGGTCGGATCGGTCAACGGGTCGGGTTAACGGGTAACGAGTTGGGTCATCGGGCAACGGGTCGGGTCAGATCAGGCAACAGGTCGGGTCGGTTCGGATCCAGTTCAGAGCAGAATTGGTTCAGAGCCAGTTTAGGCTCGGTTCACCACGGCCACTGTCCAGGGCGGCCAAAAATCGTCCAGCGGGCGCGTGCACCCCACGCGCGGCCAAAATGGCCGAAAAATGGCCTAAAACGTCATTTTTTGCTGGACTTCTTTCCTTACTCACCATAACAACCCAGAATTCACTCAAAATAGATCTAAGAACATACAAAACTTACCGGACTTACCAAGGTGGCTTGATCTCCAGCAGAGGCCCGAACGGCGCCTGTTGGATGATCGGCGGCTTGGTTCGGGATTGCCTCAACGCGAGGGAGGATGCTGCGACGGTGGAACCTCGAACCAAGGTCGATGACGGTAAAAAACGACAGCAGTTCAAATAGGTTTAAAACCCTAGGTTCGTTGAACATAAACACGACAATTTCGGGCGGTAACAACGACGGTTGAGCGAGTGAGGTTGGGGGTTTTGATCGGCCGGCGACGGGGAATAAGGTGGTGGCGGCGGTGATGGCCACGCCACGGCGGTGAGCTAGATCGGAGGGGGTGGCCGAAACGGAGGTGGGATAGTTTTAGGGAATTTTGGTTTATTTGATTTGAACCAAAACTAGAAAATGAGGAGTCGATTTTGATTTTTAATATTTTTCTTATACTGAATTAGAAAGGGTTTTAAATAAATTTCGGAAACTCATAACAAGTATGTGCTTTAGCACAATTGGTATTCTTTATGCTCATGCAACAAAGGTCACAGGTTTGAACGGGGGTCTGCTACAATACCCCAAGTTCATTTCATCTTTTTTTTTTTAACAACTAGGGTGTTACACCGAGAGCAGCCCTATCTTTTAAGAGATGTAGGCTACGGTCGGTCCCTTGATTTTCGAGCAGGCATTTGTTGTTCTTCATGGCCAAAACTAAATCTCGTATAGGACCCACTACCCAAAAGTTTCTAAATCACGTGAGCATAGAAAATTTCAATTGTTTGCATTCAAGATTTTTTTAAACCTTTCGGCTTGGAAGTCACCCATGCAAAAGTAATGTAAGCGGTTAGTACGGTTTTCAAAGCATATTATTTTATTCATATGTATTTGGAGATTTATGATTTTTACTAACTTATATATACATACTGCTACCAATATTTTATTAACATTAACATGAATATATATAGGCTACGATTTCACTACTGTTCATAGATTGCTATGGTTTACTATTACATATATATTACTAATTCCTTTATCATATAAGCTATGTTCTGTATGAATCTGGTCTAATCCATTCTCAGTTGTCTGTGTAATTTCAAAGAATAATATTCAGTCTCGGTCTTCTGAATCATCCTTTGAATCGAACCTAAATCAATTCGGCTTGTGCTTAATCCATCTCCCTAGCTTGGCCCCAACCGTTCGACTTGAACCATTGACCAACGGTTAAATTGTAGATTTTGATCAGACTTTTGTCCTTGATGTTTATTTAAATTCGGAGATTGTATTGTTCGATCCAACTATTCCTCTAAACATCCCGGTGATCAGCTTTTTAAATCAGATAAGTCTTTAAATATTCATATTAGTGTTTTAGGTTTAGATTGGTGGCATAATGATAATAGTAATAGTGTTAATATAGGATTATTCTCGTAGGTTCTGATATAGTCGGACCCAATACTTCTGATCATGAGAAATGTATTATTCAGTAGGTTGAGTGCGCTTTGGCTAAGGTGTGTTCTCTTTCTGTGCTATAAATATTTTGTGAAATATTTTACAATTTGCATGACTACTTTTCTGTGTTGTGATTACAAAGTGTTTTGAGATATCACGCATACTGTGTCAGACTGTGTTTTAATGAATTTATCCGAATTTCAAAACTGTCATCCTCGTATTTAGTACGATAAACTGTGACGTGATTATGTGTTTTACAATCATTACCATAGTTTATATGCATGGGATGGGATTGTACTGTGGAAGAAGTGGTTTGACAACACTGTGATTGGAGAAATAAGGGTGAGGGGTTATGGGGAACTACCTCCACTATGACCGGTTGGCTTTGCCACCACTGTGATTGGAGTATGTAGCTGGGAAATACGTTTTGTTTATGTCATCATTACATGCATTTTGTTCTGCTGTGCTTTTATTAAATGTTTTGAGAAAATTTCTGTGAAACTGAGTTTGTGATTGCTTGCACTTTAGAGACACACTGGGCTCAATAGCTTACTCCCCCATCGTTCATTTTACAGATATCTCAGTCTATAGGCGATTTGGTACTCGGAAGATCTCAAGTGTTTTTCTACCTTATTACTCAGTATGAACTTAATATGTTTTCTAGAATATTTTGGCTTTATTATCATTTTGGGATTCTAGCCTAATTTTAGACTTGTGATAGTTTATATTTTGGGGATTTTTTATAATGCATTTACGAGATTTGTATTCGTTTATTTATTTAAACCATTGAACATTATTATGACATTTGAGTTTTATGAATTATAAACAGATGTTAAAAATTATAATTTATTTTCTTTTAAATTATAGTATAATTTTCAAAACTAGTTTTTTTAGGGTAAAGTTTTCAATGGTGACTTCCTAAATTGGGTATTTTCTTCTTGGCCGGGTTTAGGGGGTTATTGATCCAAATGGATCTTTTTGGTCCTATTAGAACAACTAGCTTGATTGGAAAATCATATGCTTTTGTTTTAGTTGATGATTACTCTAGATACACTTGGGATCTATTTTTAAGTATCAAAGATGAGGCTTTAGAAAAATTCATCACATTTTCAAAAATTACTCAAAATGATCTTGGTCAAACTATTTCTCATATTCGAAGTGACCATGGTACCGAATTTCAAAATTTAGGTTTTGAGGATTTTTGTAACTCAAATGGTATAAGCCACAATTTTCCAGCTCCTAGAACACCTCAACAAAACGGGGTGGTTGAAAGGAAAAATCAAACTTTAGAAGAAATGGCTAGAACCATGTTTTGTGAAACCAATATGCCAAAAATATTTTGGGGGAAACCACTAATACGGCTTGCTACATTATAAATAGAGTAATGATTAGGCATATTTTAAAGAAAACTCCTTATGAGATTTTAAAATCCAAAAAGCCTAACATTAGCTATTTTCATCCATTTGGTTGTAAATGTTTTACTTTGATCAATGGAAAATATAATTTAGGCAAATTTGATGCTAAAAGTGATGAAGCTATTTTCTTAAGATATTCTTCAAACTCTAAAGCCTATCTTGTATTTAATAAAAGAACTTTAGTTGTTGAAGAGTCAATACATGCGGTTTTCGATGATAACCTCCTTCCAAGGAAGGATTCTTGTGATGATGATGATGTAGGGATTTTTTAAGCCAATGATGGTGGGCAATCATCAAAGGTGAATGAAGTTCCAACCAAAGAAGAGGAAACACAAGATCCACCTCTAGAAGCCTTAAAGGACATGAATCTAGAGGAAAATGAAGTGAGCTACCCAAGAGAGTTCAACTATGTCAAAGGTGGTGAGATTTTGGGAGATCCATCCAAAGGGGTAACCACTAGACTTTCTCTTAGAAATGCTTGTAATGTTGCATTTATCTCATGCATAGAACCTAAGAATATCAAAAAGCATTAAAAGCATTAAACGATGAATATTGGATAATGGCTATGCAAGAGGAATTAAACTAATTTGAGAGAAGTCAAGTTTGGACATTAGTTGATAGGCCTAGTAATAAATCTACTATAGGAACTAAATGAGTTTATAGAAACAAACTAGATGGGAGTGGGAACATAGTGAGAAACAAGGCTAAACTTGTTGCTCAAGATTACACTCAAGAAGAGGGAATCGATTTTGATGAAACCTATACACCTGTAGCTAGAATGGAAGCTATTAGGATGCTTCTTGCATTTGCATGTTATAATGAATTCAAGTTTTTTCAAATAGATGTTAAAAGTGCATTTTTAAATGGTTTTATAAATGAAGAAGTGTATGTAGAGCAACCACCAGGTTTTGAAGATCCAAAATACCCAAACCATGTTTTTAAACTTTCAAAAGCTTTATATGGTTTGAAACAAGCTCCTAGAGCTTGGTATGAAAGGTTGTCAAATTTTCTAGTTGAAAAAGGTTTTGAAAAAAGGGAAGGTGGATACTACACCCTTCATAAAAAGAAATGACAAAGACATATTAGTAGTTCAAATTTATGTTTATGATATTATTTTTGGTTCTACTAATGAACTTCTTTGTCAAAAGTTTGCTAAGTTGATGGAAGGTGAATTTGAGATGAGCATTATGAGGAGCTTTCCTACTTCTTGGGGCTCCAAATTAAACAAATCTTCATCAATCAAGCTAAATATATAAAGGACATGCTCAAGAAGTTTGGCTTGGAGAACGCAAAACCTCAAGCCACACCAATGAGTTCTTCAACAAGGCTTGATAAGGATGAAGGAGGTAAGTGTGTGGATTTAAAGCTTTATGGATCAATGATAGGATCTTTGCTTTATGTTACTACAAGTAGACCAAATATATTGTTTAGTGTTTTCTTGTGTGCTAGATTTCAAGCTAGTCCTAGATAATCCCACCTTATACCCGTTAAGAAGATCTTTAGATACCTTAGAGATACACCTTGTTTAGGTCTTCGGTATCCTAGAGACTCTTCCTTTAGTTTACATGCCTTCTCAGATGCGGATTATGGGGTTGTAAAATAGATAGAAAAAGTACCTCCAGCACATGTCAATTTCTAGGTAGTATGCTCATATCTTGGTTTTCTAAGAAGCAAAATAGTGTAGTATTATCTACCACCGAAGCTAAATATATATCCTTAGAAAGTTGTTGTGCTCAAGTTCTTTGGATGAAGCAACAACTCATAGATTATGGAATTGATGTAGGTATCATCCCCATTAGGTGTGACAATACTTGTGCCATTTGTCTCACTAAGAATCTCATCCAACACTCTAGAACCAAACACATAGAAATGAGACATCATTTCGTTAGGGATCATGTCTTGAAAAATGATGTAGTTCTAGAATGTGTAGACACCTCAAATCAATTAGCGGATATCTTCACCAAACAACTAGACAAAGAGCGTTTTTGGTCTCTTAGGAGAGAGTTAGGTTTAACCAGCCTTCCTTGACCCTTAGAGTCTCTTTTGGTCTTAAAAACATGCTTGAATTTATTTGATTGCATTGCTTATGTGATTTTGCTCCTATATGCATCTATGCTTGTTGCTAGGGGGAGTATGCATATGTTTTTGTTCATACATGATGATCTCATATCATTTTCATGCATTTCGATTCGATTCAAATCAAATTTTTGAGCAACCTCGAATTTTTGAGCAACCTGCAGCCAAAAATGTTAATTTTAGCACAAGCGTATCGATACGGGTTATTGAAACATGTTTCGGTATAGATTAAGTTGTTCTGGTACGAAATCGCGTATCAAAACGGGTTACAACTGTTTCGATACAGGTGTTTCAGTATGCCACATGGCGTATCGGTACACGCAGCTGATAGGCAATTTAAAGGGCATTAAAAGAGGCTTTCCTACTTTAAAACAAATACCCCTATTTTCTCTAAAATCCTAGGTCAGATTTCAACTCTAAAAACCCCTCAATCCTTCACAATTTTTCACACAATTCTTCAAAATCTTTGAGGGCTTTTGGTTTTTACATCAAACCCAAGCAAAAATCATCAAGTTTGTGCATCAACATCTCTTCATTCATCCATAATCCAAATTCAAGGTATAAAACTTAACTTTTTCTTTTCAATTTTCGTACATATTTACTCAATGTTTTTGAATCATAATTACATATTTAGGATATATATAGTATAGTTTTCAATGTTTTTGTAAAAACTTCTTCAAATCTGAATTTTTTTTATTCGAATATAAAATTATATCGTATAATTTTTAACACTGTTTTGAAGTTTTCTTTTACCAAAACTTATTTCTATACTTGTATATGTTTTTAAACTATATTGCATAGATTTTTAACAATACCTTGATTATTGGATTAATTTTTGGATCGAATGTGTTGATTTATGCATACATCGTTTTTGGTTTGATTTTGTTTTCAGATTATGGCACCAAAGAAATGTGCAAGAAAAGAAATCGCCTCTAGTTCCAATCCTCTTAGTCAAAATCCCGACCATAATGGTAATCAACCCAATCTTACCCATATCTATCAAAATTGTTTTAATGAACTGCAATTTCTACATGTCATGAATCGTTTTAAAAAGTATCAAAGTTATAAAATTCGCCGAGAGCGTTGTACTTCCATCCCTTTTCTATCATCCAAAAAATTTCAATTTAAATACCTTAATTTGATGGAAGAATGGAAATTTATGCCTTTTTTTAGTATACCCTGGATTTTATACCGAAACCTTATTTTGATTTTTATTCCAATGCCCGGTGTATTTTCAATGAAAATAGATCTTTGGTTATTGCAATTGAATCTTATTTAATGGGTAAGAAATTTCGTATTGATTCAACCATTTTAGCAAACTATTTGGGTTTTGACGATACATGAATTGATGATGAGGATTCCATGGGACATACCCTTGGAGGCTCCGTGACCGTACTAGATGCATATGACCGTATTCTACACATCATGATCACTCGGTGGTTCTGTCCATCCGGTGGGAAGTTCTTCACGATCCGACAAGTTGACAACTTTTGGATCCGTTTCTTCCGTGAGGGTAAACGCCCTAACCTTGCTCAAATTATGTTCGCAGAAATCGTCTTTCTTGTGTAACATCATCATACCTCTATGTTTACATCTTTCACATACGGCACTGCCTTGAGCTACATATTTCACAAGATGAGAATTGATTGCTCCTATGACCTTGTAGAACCTCTCACCGATCCTATTGATGAGCGTTCTCTTCGTCGTGCAAAGTTCACATACTACAATGGAGAATGGATTCAAAATACCGATCTTCCGAGAGATGTTCAACCCGATCCGGTGGTGGCTCCTCAAGTGGCTCCCATTCCACAAGCCCCGGTGGCTCAACCAAATCTTGATGCTCTTATGGCTTACCTCAATGGGAAATTCACCAACTTGAGCACCAACATTGATTCTTTGCAAACAACCATGGATTTCGGGTTTGCCGCGATTGACACACGCTTCATATCCTTTGAGGAAAGAGTAACGACTATTGAAAATCGCCAAAACTCTATGGATATCTATCTTACCGCGTTTCATGGTGAATGGCGTCAATCCCTTGGGACTCAAGCCAACAATGATGATGAGGATGAAGATGACGAAGATGACGGAGACGATAGGACGAATCCTTAGGCATATTGCATATCATATCATATTAGGACTAGTTTATGCACCTTTGTTTTTATGTTTTTATGAACTCATATGCTTTATCTTTGCTTTGTTATTTGGATTATGCTTTTAGGATTTGAGTTGGATTGGATTTGGTTATCTTGGATTATGGTTTAAATTTTAATGATTATGTTGTTTATTTAATTGCTTGAAGTTATTGTTGTTTACTTGTTATGCCCTATTGAATGGATTTTGATCTAATAAAAAGGGGGAGAAGTTTAGCCAAAAATTTTCAAACTTTTTCAGTCTTAATTTTCAAAGTTTTCTAAAGATACTTAATTTTTTTTACTTTGGTTTTGTTATATCAAAAATGGGGAGATTGTAAAACCTATGTTTAATTTTGATATAACAAAGTGTTTAAGGACTAAATTGTAAAAGAAAATAAATTTTTAAGTATTCTAAAGTCTCACAAATTGACAAGGAAAATTTTCTTTAAGTCCAAAACATAAACCCAAAATTTTTCTAAGTGTTTTCAAGCCAAACTATGTATTTTTGCCCAGGCGTATCGATACACCCCTTGGTGTTTCGTTACGGAAATTGGTTACTGGAATCTGGTTTTGCAAAGCGTATCAATACGACTTAGCCCGTTTCAAAACTGCATTCATATGACTTTGAAAAATTAGGCCTTGCGTTTCGATATGGCCTTCATCTGGGCAAACGTTTTAAGCTTTGCGTTTTGATACGACATTGTCTGTTTCGATACGATCTGAAATATGAGTTTAGGATATTTTTAATCGTACCGATACAGTACCATCCATTTCGATACGGTTTGTCAAGATCTTCGAGATCTTTGCATTAAATGTTTTTGACTGTTGCCTTGTCATTTATTAGAATCAACGAACTTTTAATTTTTCGTTAGCCGTATCGATACACCCCTAGGCGTACCGATGCAATTTTTCAACTCGGATTCCAGTAAGCAAATATCGTACCGATACGGCCTTGCCGTTTTGATACACCCCCTATTTTACACTATGACCTTTTCAATACGCTTTCTCGCGTATCGATACGCTACTGCACAACGGCTATATTTTTCTTGTAACAGGTATCAATACGGCCTTTCGTGTACCGATACAGATGGTTGGCAGACAGCATTATTGCGGGAAAGAAGTCCTTCAGCGGCTATATTCAACACTTCAACCACCCAAACGGCTAGAAATCAATGAGAGGGTATAAATACAAGACTCCAATGTTGCTGCAACAACTATTGAACATTCATTGAACAACATTCAAGCAATCAAGCAAAATCCAACTTTCTGTGCTTTTAGAGTCAAATCTTGTACACCCAACTTGTGTAATTCTTTTGTATATCTTTGTTTCAAGTTTGGGATTGTGAGTGATCAATATTGGGCAAAAAATTGTATCTTGTGAGAATATTTTATTTGCCAAACTTCTTTCTTTGTATTGTGAGTGAATTGTTCAAAGTTTTGGGTAGAAAGCTTGGATTTGTAACGGTTGCCTCCTAAGCCTAGAAAAGGGGAAGAATTTCATAGTAAAATTGTTGAAAATCCTTAGTAGGAAGCTAAGGTAGTGGACGTAGAGCTTGTTAGAAGCTTGAACCACTATAAATCCTTGTGTCCCATTGTTCACACCTTTTAAATTACTTCCAAAATTTAAAATTGCCAATTCACCCCCTCTTGGTCACCATCTAAATTGATTGATCATCCTAACAATACAAATAATCAAAACTAAAGCAACATTGCAACTACTTTGTTCAAACAAAAGACACAAAAATGACAGACCAAATAATCGACCAATGAAGTAGCGCAAAATACCACCAAAATGCCTGCCCAAACTTTACTTCGCCAGAAAAAGTGATAAACTAATCCAAACTCTTAAAAACACTCAAAAATGATATTCACCAAAGAAACAAGAGAGATGATCAAATAGAAAAAACCCATCACCAAATACGAAAAGGACCATTTTTAGACCAAAAAATAGCCACCAACTAGCACAAATAAAAGACACTCAACAACCGCATAACAGTTCTAAACAACACATTGAGCCAGCACCATGTGTTCGACCGCCATCGTCAAGGGAGAATCAAAGAAGCAATTCAAGATATTGAAAACTTCCTATTGCTCCAAACCCAAACTGCACCCAATTATAAAATCGTCTAACTCCTCAAACTAACTGAGAACACTATAACTCGACCAAAACAATTCTCACAAAAATCTGCAACCCAAAGATTCATGGCTCTAAAAACACTCTTAACTTCAAAAGCAAACCAAAGAAGTTCCCAAGTTAAAACTCCTAACTAAACCAACGCCAATATAAACCAACCATCATAAAATAGCCACACAATGAATAACTAAAAACTTACCCAGACCAACGCCCCTTGGTAGTCCGAAGTCGAGGGAATTGTTTAATGTTCATAGGGGGATCTTTCATCTTTAGGAGAGACTTGTATCAAACTCAGTTGTTGCATCTCCTATTGAGGTGGGTAGTCGGCCTTGTTACAGTGAAGAGTGTGTAGAGGAAGCAGTGTTCGGTTCTGAACCGAGAGTATCCGATGAATTAATGGGCCCGGTTGATCGTGGTTTTGAGATTAGTCCTCGGGTATTGGACGTAGCAAAATTTGAAGTACAAGCTTGCTCGACCAGCCCGTCTACGGTGCTAAGGCCTAGACCGATTGAGAGAGTGTTTAAATCTGACTTTGTAAATTATGAGGGGACTGGCAGAAGGGGTCGTGGCCAGACAAAGAAAGCTTTGAACCTGGAACAAGGTTTTGCTAATAGTTTCCTTTTAGATTCTGATTTTGTGAGGCAGAAAAGACAAATCTTGCGTGAGGCTGGGGAAACTCCTAAAATCGGTAGACTGGTTGGAGAATCGGCAATTGGTAAAGAGGAAGAAATAGTATAGGACATTGCTCGTCTTATTGAAGTATGAGATAAGCACCAATAAAGGTCGATAATGAGGGTGCTGCCATAGAACGTTCGAGGATTGGGGTTGTCGATGAAAAGGTACACTGTTCATGATCTGTTAAGGCAGCACCATTGTGAGATGGCCCTTTTACAGGAGACTAAAACGGAAAAGGTTGAATATGGAGTGGTAAGTCGTGTTTGGCATTCGGATAATTTTGAGTTTTATTTTTCACCATCGGTAGGAAATTCTGAGGGTCTGCTTATAGTATGGGAAATATCTCGATTCTGTAAAGACTCAGTCGTGATACATCTAAACTTTATAGTTGTCAAAGGTACGCAGATTAATGAGGATTGGTTGTGTTTTATGGGTAATGTATATGCTCCTTATTTACTTGATGCTTAGGTTAGTCTTTGGGAAACTCTTTCTGGTGTTGTTTCTGGTTTGGATGCACCGTTGTGTATTGGCGATGATTTTAACATTATGAAGGATGTGTCGGAAAAACAAGGTTGTTTGTTGTATTATCGTGGTTTGGAGGAGTTAGTTGAATTTTATGATGCCTGTAGCCTTATGGGTATTTGATTAGTGGGCAAAGGCTTTACTTGGTTTGGTCTCAGGGGTCGATGTAGTCGACTTGACCGTTTTATGTTCACTTGTGAGTGGTTTAATCACTTATCTAAATTGTTGCAGCAAAATATTCTAAAAGGGATATCGAACCATTCTCTGTTGTACATTATCAGTGATGAGTTTGATTAGGAGCTCGCCCCTCTCACTTCCTAAATTGTTGGCTCAAGGAGCAGTGCAATGTGAGTGTCTTTGATGCAGAATGGAAAAAGATATCAGTCAAAATGGGCAGTGGCAACTTGGTTTTAAAGCTGCACAAGCTACATTGTTTTCTAAGGAAATGGAACCGGGAGAGTTTTGGCCATGTTGATACTTGAATTACAGAGCTAGAAATGGAAATTGATAAGTTAGACTCATGGCTGCATGGTTCTCCGAATGGTGAGCATGATGGAAAATATAAGGCTCTAACATCTGAATTATGAAAACAAAAGAAATTCAAAGAATCTATTTGGCATCAAAAGAAGTTCAAAGAATCTATTTGGCATTAGGTGATGATACGTATGGGGTTTGGTTCCCACTAGAGGACTTGGATTTTCAAGTGCATTAGCACATCTCGCCTCTCTATCCTGGTTAATAGAAGTGCCTCTCGTGAATTTTCGATGCAACAGGGGGTACAATAAGGCGATCCACTCTCGTTGTTACTCTTTCTTTTGGTTGTGGAAGCTTTACACCAATTCCTGGTGAATGGGGAAAAATGTGGATTAATACATGGTGTAAATGTTACAAGTCAGTTTACACTCTCCCACTTACAGTTTACAGATGACACATTTATTTTTCTGCATGGCAATGTTGAGGAGGCTGTTCAGTTAAAGCGTATCCTTACCTATTTTCAATATGGTTCTGGGTTAGAAATTAACTTTGTGAAATAGTCTTTATTTACGGTAGGCATCTTAGACTCGATTAACTTCTTCTTCGTCTCCCTCTATTTCCATTCCTAAACTCTTTCCAAACTCTAACATTTTTCGAGCATATCTTGTCAACAAATCCCACCTAGCCACAAGATCCGCATCAAAGAGAGATCTCCTAGAAAGCTCCGAGCTTGTATGCTCCTTTTTCTGTTTATTTCGTTTGATAGCCCGATCCTGCTTCTTCCTTTCAACTTCCGGCAATGCCCTGTCTTGAAAATCCAATAAGGAACTTGTCTTCAGACTTTTTCTCCTAGTATTAAGTTTAGGGAAGAATCCCATATCCCGATCCAAACTGTCATCCTTATTTTTTTCTCAGCAAAATTATTTTTATTAATATTTGGCCAAGTCGAGTGGCTCGTTAAAAATCTTCCTAAGCCTAAATGAAGGAAAAAAATACACAACGACTGGTCCTTGAGTAATACAAAAATCAAAGCAGATGTCAAAACAGATCATAGTCTCATCACCCTCTCTTTGCACAGCAAAACTCCCTTGTAACTCTAAATTGCAATACAAGGCAATACTAGTAATTACCACCATGCTTTGAAGACCTCAGAACGGTGCATACCCTCTTTTGCAAGGTGATCTGCTAATCGATTTCTGTCTCTCAAAACACATACAAAGGATACAAGTTGAATTTGGCTGCAGACTTTGTCTACCTCATCAAACAATGACCACCAGCGCTAGGGTCAAATATTCCTATCCCAATCCAGTTTAGAACGACTTGTGAATCTAATTCTACCATAAGGTTTGCTTTCCCCAGCCAGTCTGCTTCAACAAAAATTGACAAAGCATTCTTAATTGCCAATAGTTTCACAAAGTTAGAACTTACCAGATCAACAGGTCTGGAAAACATGGCTCTAATGTCTCTTACGTTCGTTCTCAAAACGCCTCCACACCCTGCTATTGGATCTTTGTATGCATCGTCAAGATTGAATTTAACTTCATCTTCCTTTAGAGAAATCCAATCTGAAATGTCTTTGACTTTAATGCACCCAGTAGGATTGTTCCACCAATCCTCTTCATTGAGAAAAATTTTTTCGTTTACGACTTTGATCCATATGTATGCTCTTATTTTCTTCAAAGATCTTCTCGTTTCTTGCCACCTAAAGACTCTACACAGCTGAAGCTATCGAAATGATCCATAATGTTCTTGTTTTTCCTTTTCAATCTACACTAAAACAGAAAGAAAAGAATTCGTCCAGGCACAATAGGTTTGGCCAACTAATTGACCACCAATTGCAAAATTTCCTCCAAAAGCAACCTGCAAACCTGCATTCCAATAGTTAGTGGTTCACACTTTCTACCCCTAACTCACACCAAGGACATCTAATCGAGTCATCATCCAGTTTCACCCCTCTTGCTCTTAAAAAATCTTTTGTAGGTATCCTATCGATTTTTAATAACTGATTAGTGCTTAAATTATGTATTATTCTATCTCTAATTACTCCTTGATTGATTGTTTTAAGTTGCTAATGTGGGCATTTTTGTTCATTTTCCATGCAGGACAGTAGATTCCAGAAATATTATTTAAACTGCTGAAATTGTGCAATTTTTGATTTTCTGGATTCATGGCTGGATTAGTGGGCATGAATCTGGGCATTAAAGTTTGACTGGATGCCACGTCAGCAGCTTCTAGAAGACGCCACGTCAGCAACTTCTAGAAGACGCCACGTCAGCAGCAACGATAGCTTATCAGCCGCATATCAGATAACTTATCAGCCGGATTTTAAATTCAAACTTTGGATTTATCTTTCGTAATTAATTTAAATAATTTAGGATTTATCTCTTATCTCTTTAGTGTTATTTTTAGGGTTTTAGGCTGCTATAAATACCCCATTTGGGGCAAACTCAAATATATCTCACATTCTCATTCTTAGCTTTGTTTTTACTTTTAAGGTTTTATAAAATTCTTTCTTTTCTTTAGTTCTTACTTTAAGTTTATTTATTTATTTTTCTATTATAATGCTAAGTATGATTTTTACCATAATCATACTTAGCTAAATTCTCCATAGCCAAGGGCTAAAGCAATGACTCAATTCCAACGTGAGAATTGAAAAACACCTAAACAATTTTGGGCATCTCTCTTAGTTTTCTAAACTTAATTTCAAAATCAAAATGATTTCAAAACCAAAGATTGGCGTTGGTCAGGATTTTGTTTTGGTTAAATGTGTGGGAGGAAGGATCGGCTATTGAAGCACATTCGACTTCTTGGGAACACACTTAGCAAAATTGTTTGCTAAGAAGAAACTGAGATCGGAATCAGTTATTATTGAAATGACATAGTCCGAGTATGCTTTACTTAAACATTTTCGATCTACAACATTGTTGTTGATTAGATCAATTTCCAAAATCGATATCAAAGATGGCACTTTGGTATTCGATATACAAGGCATAGTCACAAGGATTGATCCTTGAAGACGAGTAACCGCATAAACCCCAAAGTGAAAAATCCTTTTTCCAATGATCCGAGGAAACTGAGTCAAAGCAAAAGCCCGAGGCTAATCTTTACCATATTTAATCCACTTCTTAAATTTTGTCTACAATCTCATATTATTTTTACTTAATTCACAAACCCCCACCATACTTAAATATTATTCAACTCTCTTCTTGGCTCACCGATTGAACAAACATAAATAAGAAAGTTCTCTTAGTCCCTGTGGGATCGACCCTTACTTCTATTTTACTACGTTTGAATTCCTTTATTTATTATTTGAGAATAAGGAATTATTTTGACGCGAGAACGACGCTTGTCAAATTTGGACCTGAATCCTTACTAGACAAAAGTCATGAAAGATATGGGTTTATGGATTTTAAAAAATGAATTCTTGAAATTTATACTTAGACCCGAACACACCTCAAAGCATCTCAGGATGTGTTTGATGTTCCTCAATTGGTCTTAATCAGTTATCAAGAATAGAATTGTGTCATTCGCAAATTGTAGGTGTGAGATTGACACATGATGGTCTCCAATTGTAATGCCTTCAAATGACCTCCTATCTACTGCTTTCTGGATTAGTAGATGTAATGCTTCTGTAACAAGGATAAAGAGAAAGGGAGATAGTGGGTCCCATTGTTTCAATCCTTTGCTTATTTTAAATTCCTTCATAGGGGATCCATTTAGCAAAATAAAGACCTTTGCAGTTGATAAACAATCCATCACCCATTGACACCATTTCTTCCCGAAACCAATTCTATCCAAGACTATCAGTATGAATTCCTATCTTACATAATCATAGGTTTCTCCAGTGACTCTGCTTCTTCATTTGAAAGCATGCAAAAATCTAATTTGAAAACAACATCCCAGTTCCTAGAATTATAGCTCAATTGTTTAAGAAAGTGATCAAAAACTTTCTGTTTCAGACGACTGGGGTTCACCGATCCTCTTTCCCCAAGATTCGAGCCCTGTATAACATTTCTCTTTGCACGTATCTTTATTGCCCTGTGAAAGAATTGTGTTTAAATCTCCCTGATTCAACCAGTTTATTCTTGCTTTTTGGCGCCAGATATCTTCTTGAACTTTAAGGCAATCCCACAGTTCTATCTTCATCTATCTCAATTTATTTATTTGCTTTAGATCCAGTTTATGAGCATCCCCAAGTTTCTTCAAACCGTTGATGAGATTCTCTAAATTGTGCACCTTGCTATTGGCATTCTCTTGTGTAGCATTCCATTGTGTGAGCTTCTTTCACCTCTCTCAATTTAGTTGGCAGATTCTTCCCTGAATTGTTTAGCCTCCCATCATTTCCTTTAAAGTTAGACATCCAGTTGTAGAGAATATGATTGAATGCTTTGAAAGGTCTTAGGTCCCGTAATTGATTTAAATCATCATTTGCTAGATAACAATCTTCTTCCTCCAAGAATCTATCTAATTTACTTTGTTCATTTGCTAGATAACAAGTGATATCTTCTTCCACCAAGAATGTATCTAAAGAAGATTGTTTTTCTCCCATTACCAAGTGATATTTGCCATCCTGTTTCAAGAAGATATTTACCTTTATCCTTTGGGTTTGTTTAAGTTGTTAACTCTCTTCGCCCATGAAATCTAATTACCATCGGATCTTGTCTTCTGGACGTTTTCAACATCAGACTCCAATTCAATATCACCCCCATTGTCCAATTCATTTTTTTAAATCCCATAAACCCATATCTTTCATGACTTTTGTCTGGTAAGGATCCAAGTCCAGATTATATTCATCTTCTAACCCTTTTTCCACCACTGAGCCCAGTTCGGCCCACTCCCGTTTTCATTACTCTGAATATTGTCATTCAACTTTTTATTCAGACCGTTATCCTTCTCTGGTAACTTATTTTTGGATTGCCAACACATTTCTTGAGCAACTCGCCCAACTTATTCTTGTAGCCAGCATAAACATTTGAGATTATGTCAAAGCACTCCTCATTAAATGCTTTTGTCATGGACCAAACTTTTCGGATCGAGACATTAGTGCGAGCAACAAATAGGGAGGTTATGCGCAATGCAACGGGCGTGCCAAATGTGGCCCAACACTCAGAGAATGGCGAGGACCATACCTTTGGGACCAAGGCGTTAGCGCAAGAATCAGCTAAAGAAGGTTTGCGCGGTGTAACGAGCTTGCCAAGATCATTAGATTTGGCCCAGCACTTGAAGGAAGGCGTGGACCGAACCTTTGGGACTGAGGCATTGGCGCAAGAATCAGCCAAAGAGGGTTCGCGCAGTGGAACGGGCTTGCCAAGACCATCACACTTGGCCCGGCACTTGGAGAATGCTAGAAAGCCCGCAAGCCCACAAGACTTAGCCAAATCCATGGAGGATTCAGGAGGGCAATTTGGTCAAAGCATTATCCATTTATTTGAATATAATGTGTAGATAATGTTTGTGATAATTAGAGATTTGAAATTGAGATTTGATCAGATAAGATAAGATCAATCTCGACCGTCGATGAAATTTAAACTGAGCCGTTGGATTTAGGGGAGTTCAACTATAAATAGAGGCTCATTCCTCACTTGGAATTCACTTCACTACTTCATACTTCACTTTGAGTAATACAAGAAGTATTTACTCTAAAACTCTCTGAGTGTTCTTTATTGTTCTTTGTTGTTCTTGAGTGTTCTTCGTTGTTCTAGCTGCCAATCTCTTTCTGTTGTTCATTGTTTAGCTTTCGCTTAGAATGATCTTTCGTTCGAGGGCTTCGAGGAGTGTTTGATCTTTCGGAGCGAGAATCCTGGCTGAGTTAGGTGTTTGTCGAGAGATCTTCACCTAAGACCGTGACAAGGTACTTCAGGGTGACTTGGCCGACGTTTCAAGCGAGAAAGTGACTAAGGTTCACACGATTCATCTGGCAAAGGTGTAGCCCCGCGACACAAGTGGTGTCCGTGACGAGATCCATCGAAACCTGGAGTGCTTGTCGAAGCCGTTGTCGAGCAGGAGTACTCACAAGGCTGGTTGAAGGCTGACTTAGGCGGAATCGACTGATTTGCGTCGAAGGCGTCTAAGGCCGCACGGATCAGCTAGAGTCAAAATCTAGCCCCGTGACAGTTGGTATCAGAGACGGTTCCGTGACAGTTGGTATCAGAGCGAAGTTTTGCTGATAGTTGGTATCAGAGCCGAGCGGTGATAAGTGGTATCAGAAAGAGCTGTGAGAATTGGTAACAGAGAGAGCCACGAGAGGTGGAATCAGAGAAGTGCCGTGATAAGTGCTATTCGAGCGAGTCGAGGAAGGGACTTGCGTTCGAGCCAGCTCAGTTGCAGTCAAGCGTGGTAGTGACTTGTGTTGAAGCCAACTTGCAGTTGTAGTCAAGTGTGGTG
The DNA here is from genome assembly GCA_019671005.1 of Hibiscus mutabilis. Taxonomy (NCBI): domain Eukaryota; kingdom Viridiplantae; phylum Streptophyta; class Magnoliopsida; order Malvales; family Malvaceae; genus Hibiscus; species Hibiscus mutabilis. The sequence goes on from JAGYYJ010000794.1 coordinate 81,483, forward strand.
GGTTCTAACTTGTAGTTGCAGATAAGCGTGGTGGTGGTTTGCGTTCGAGTTAGTCGAAGTGATCAGGGATCAGACTAGTTCGTGGCAAAGTGGTGATTGAGATGGCACCAAAGAAGAAGACACTGACAATGGACGATGTAAGAAAGACTATGAATGAATTTGACGAGAGGAGCAACCGTCTTGAAAATAAGGTACAATCGAATCTTGAATTCATAACAGTCGTGGAGGCTTGGGTCGATAAACTCTTGGACTTCAAGAAGGAGGCCGAGGTGGTGTTTGAACAGCTAGAGTCAGTAAACCTTGGAAAGCTGGGTTCGTTGGATATTGAGATGTTAGAGTCTCTAGAAGGGATCCAGGATGAGGTTCAATGGGCTCTTAATGGCTTGGATGTGAAGATGTCTGAGCGTGGCAATTCCTTAGAGGCTGCAGTGGAAACTCTAAGAGAGGAGGCCAAAAAGACCCAAGGTGTTGTGGAGTCACGTCTTGAAAAGTTAGAGTCCATGGAGGGCAAGTTCAATGACGAGACACAACGCATCCTCAACGAGTTGGAGGTAGTTCGAGAGAGTTGTGCTTGTGAAGCCAAGATGGTGGATTTGCAAAATGCGGATGATTCTTCCAAGGAGGAAACCGCGAAGGAGATCCAAGAAGTTCTCAACTCAGTGTACGAGAAGTTGAACCAACAAGGTAATTCCCTTCAAGATGCAGTGGAGGCAATGAAGGCGGAATTGGAGTCGTTGGGAAAGAGGGTTTGTAGACTTGAGAAATCCGAGGAGGAGGCCAAGAAGACCCAAGGTGTTTTTGAGTCCCGTCTTGACGAAGTAGAGTCTATAGATGACCGGTTCAAGGATGAGACACGAGAAGTTCTCAACAAGTTGGTGACGTTTCGAGGGAGTAATGCGAGTGAAGCTGAGCTAGAAGCTTTGCGAAAAGAAGTGGATGAGCTCAAGAGGGAGCTGCTCAGTTGCAAGACGACAATGAGCGAATGTGATGCGCTCAAGACCTTTTTAGAGGGATTTAGACCGGGGACGAAGCTCGCAGTAGAGCAGGGAGATGCCCAGAGACTTTTAGAGGCTTTCGTTGTTGCCGAACCTCTGACCGAGCCTGCAGAATGCAAGCAGGCGAGTGTTGAGTCAACCAGGCCCAGTTCGAGAGACAAGGGGAATGGTGAGGCTAAGTCCGTGCCAGAGAAGAAGGGGAGCAAGAAGTTGAAGTGCTACTTCTGTGATGGTCCTCATTTGATAAGGGGATGTCCCGAGAAGAACCGCCTAGCTGCCATGGTGAAGACAGCAGACGAGTCAAAGGGAAAAGTAGCGAGACTTGGGGCGATTGCGAGTGTCAATGCCGCCAAGCGAAGTGAGAGTCGTGGTTCGACTACGAGTGCCAAAGTAGTCCAGCCAGCGATGAGACTTGGGGCTATTGTGAGTGTCAATGCCGCCAAGTGAAGTGAGAACTGTGGTTCGACTACGAGTGCCAAAATAGTCCAGCCAGCGATGAGACTTGGTGCGATAGCAAGTGAGGAAGCTGTCAAGCCGAGGGTAAAGACGAGGCGATTGAGGTGCTACCGATGTAAGGGACCTCATAAGTTGCGGAGATGCCCGTTTCGAGCCAAGTAGTCTGAGGGACAGGACAAGGCCAAGAGTAAAGAGCCTGTGAAACTTGGTTCCGAGTTGTCTAGTTCTGCCAAGGTAAGCGGAGACCATGAGCAGAATGGGTTGAAGATGTCTGGGAAGGCTGGAAAAGAGCTTGCCGAGAATGTTCGAGTGAAGAACATTACTTTTGAGACCAGTACAGTGTCGAAGGGGGCTGAGCCGTCGAGGGACATAGCAACCGTTAAGATGCCACCTATGGGCAAGGTGGGAAAGAAGCGAAGGACTTCGAGGAAGAAGTGTCGACGCAAGTTGAAGCAACTAGAGTGCTACCAGTGTAAGGGGCCTCACAAATTGCGAGATTGCCTGGATCGAGTCAAGCCATCCAAGGAGTTGGGTGAGCCCGAAGAGAGCGAGGCTGCATCGCTTGATCCGATAATGTCGAGTTCTGCCAAGGCCAAGAGGGACCGAAAGTAGAAAGGGGTGACCATGTCTGAGAAGGCTACCGAGGAGCTTGCCGAGGATGTTCGGGGAATGAGCATCGCTTTTGAGACCATTGTAGAGTCGAAGGGGGCCAAGCCGTTGAGGGACATAGTAATTGTGGAGACACCACCAATGGGCAAGGTGGGAAACGAGCGACGAACTTCATGTAGGAAGTTTCGACGCAAGAGAAAGCACCGAACTTCAAGGAAGAAGGATCGATGCAAGAGAGCACCAAACTTCAAGTCAGAAGGGCAGGTGCAACCAGATACAACGGACTTCAGGGAAGAAGAGCTGATGCAGAGTAACGCAACGGACTTTGTGGCGAAAGTGCCGATGCATGCAAAGAACTTCGATGAAGAAGGTTCAATGCAGAGGGGGCCAGACTTCAAGGAGAAAGAAGGGCTGACCCATTTTAGAGTAAATGTGATCGAGGAGAAGGTACATCTCAAACACATTCCTAGTGTTTTTGGTTTTGATTTGCCGTTGTTGATGAGCGTAGGTCAAGTACGACCTAGTCTTCAGTGCGGGGGAAAAGAAGATTGGAAGAGACCTTTCAGAGTTCTAAGGGGCAAGCCAGAGTTGTCGACGAATCTGAGAGTTCAGTCTGTGTTCAATGTTGTGACAACTTCCAAATCTTTGCCGCAGGACCAAGTGGGTCTGAGTCGAGGTAAATCAGAGTTTGTGGGAGAGTGCTCCTACAAGGGAGATGTATCAAGAGGCGTGTTAGCACGCGATGTTCAACGACTGTTTGAGTCGAGGCGAGCAGTTCATATGGGGGAATTGCATGAAGCCGAGGCATCGACGAGTAATCAAGTTGACCCTGCCCAGGATCGTTCGAGTGCAGCGACGAGGGCGTCGCCAAGTCAAGTGGGGGAGAATGTCACGGACCAAACTTTTCGGATCGAGACATTAGTGCGAGCAACAAAGAGGGAGGTTGTGCGCAATGCAACGGGCGTGCCAAATGTGGCCCAACACTCGGAGAATGGCGAGGACCATACCTTTGGGACCAAGGCGTTAGCGCAAGAATCAGCTAAAGAAGGTTTGCGCGGTGTAACGAGCTTGCCAAGATCATTAGATTTGGCCCAGCACTTGGAGGAAGGCGTGGACCGAACCTTTGGGACCGAGGCATTGGCGCAGGAATCAGCCAAAGAGGGTTTGCGCAGTGGAACGGGCTTGCCAAGACCATCACACTTGGCCCGACACTTGGAGAATGCTAGAAAGCCCGCAAGCCCACAAGACTTAGCCAAATCCATGGAGGATTCAGGAGGGTAATTTGGTCAAAGCATTATCCATTTATTTGAATATAATGTGTAGATAATGTTTGTGATAATTAGAGATTTGAAATTGAGATTTGATCAGATAAGATAAGATCAATCTCGACCGTCGATGTAATTTAAACTGAGCCGTTGGATGTAGGGGAGTTCAACTATAAATAGAGGCTCCCTCCTCACTTGTAATTCACTTCACTACTTCATACTTCACTTTGAGTAATACAAGAAGCATTTACTCTAAAACTTTCGGAGTGTTCTTTATTGTTCTTTGTTGTTCTTGAGTGTTCTTCGTTGTTCTAGCTGTCAATCTCTTTCTGTTGTTCATTGATTATCTTTCGCTTAGAACGATCTTTCGTTTGAGGGCTTCGAGGAGTGTTTGATCTTTCGGAGCGAGAATTCTGGCTGAGTTAGGTGTTTGTCGAGAGATCTTTACCTAAGACCGTGACAAGGTACTTCAGGGTGACTTAGCTGACGTTTCAACCGAGAAAGCGACTAAGGTTCACACGATTCGTCTGGCAAAGGTGTAGCCCCGCGACACAAGTGGTGTCCGTGACGAGATCCATCGAAACCTGGAGTGCTTTTCGAAGCCGTTGTCGAGCAGGAGTACTCACAAGGCTGGTTGAAGGCTGACTTAGGCGTAGGAATCGACTGATTTGCGTCGAAGGCGTCTAAGGCCGCACGGATCAGCAGAGTCAAAATCTAGCCCCGTGACACTTTCCTTTTATCAGAGCAGTTGTCCCCTGGACCCTCTGTCTTTTTCTTTTCTTTGAAATTTTATCAGCAAGGTTATTTTATCACAACCAAAGAATTGTGTTGCATTTCTAGCAATACGCTTAAACGTTTCGTGATTCCAACAATGTAAAGGGATTCCAACAATGTAAAGGAATCCCTTGTACTTCCACCCATGTTACTCTTTCTGGCAATCTATAAGATTCTGTCCATTTATCTATTTCAATAAAAACTTCCTCAAGTAGAGACCATTTTTGCTCCTCCGGTAACTTCAATAGTTCTTCATCCTTGATCTCAATTAGGAATTTCTGGCCACCTAGGCTTCTCACTAGTAGTTCTCCCAACCCCCAACTTTGTAACCTTCATTTTACTGATTCAAACGAACACACCATTGCCATTGTCCCTATTAAGCATTTGCTCAGTCTCCAAAGTGATTCCTCTTCCACGTGTCCCACAATTCTTTTGAAGCTTTGATTGAACCTATTGCTGTTCTCGCCTCGCTCCTCTGAATGTTCTGTTGCTTTTTAGTACATCGATCTTTATCTTTTTGTTCTTCCGTCAGTTTAGGAATTGGTGCATCAGTTCTAGAATTTCTCCTTTCCTCTCCTGATTAATTACTGTTATTCCTCACTTTTCTCTAAAATGAAGTTTTCCTATTAAATCTAGCAATTGACACCGACAAACGAAAGCCACACAATCCGAATCCATTAAGCTGTTTCATAGCTCTATTTGCATCCTTCCTATTTGCGAATCTAACAAATCCAAATCTTCTCCCTGCCTTGTCCCTTTTCTTACGATAAAATAATCTACTAGATCGCCATCTCTTCCAAAGGTTTGCCTTAATCCGCTCCAATGAATTTTTGTAGGTAAATTGTTGACGAAGAAGATGACTACTCCTCCGTTGTCCCCGAGGTCCACCATTCAGGACTCTAAGCTGTTGTGTTTGGTCATATTTATAATGCTTCAAAAAAATCTTAATGTTAATAGAAACAAAGTATGGAGTATAAATTTTGATCTCAATTTTTTCTCTCTTTTTTTTCTCATTTTGAGGAATCTTTTTTCTGATGATCTTGACATCGTCGGGCATCAATGGACCTTTTTTGACTGGTCTTCCTCCTTTCTCCTGGATCACTCTTTTCTTACCCTAATTTTGACTTTCTTTTGAGGACCTTTTTGGTTGTTAGTTGGAGCTTGGAAGCTCTTTCTCTCGGTGTTTTATGTTCTACCCTTCGAAGTCATGGTGTGTTGCGAAACAAGATCTTTTCATCGACGATAGTTATTTTTAAACCGTCATCCTTATGAAACCCTTCTTTGACCGCCTTAGAAGCTAAACAGATAAACCATTATTTCTTTTATCCAGAATCCCAGCCCATAAGGGTTTACTATTGACCAATCTTTCATCCACCCCACTACGTCATTATTATGTATTCCTATAATGGAAAAGTTAGGGGCATTCTCGATTGAAGCAATCAAACTGCCACCCACGAAGTCTCCTTCCTCCATGCAATCAGAAATACTTCCCTTTCCAAGAATACTTTTTTCATAGCAATCCTTACTAATACACATAGCATTTAATGCTTCTTCCTCCACTGAGAGTTTTCCTCGAGCATTAATCCCCAATGAAACTAAAATAGAAGTATCTGATGATGATTCCAGCTGAAATTCTCCACCCTACAACGCTGAACCTATTTTACAGTCTACCTTCACCGCCCCCTTCAACGTGGTCGTGGACGATGATTCCGATTGAGTGTCACCACCCAATAACTTTAAACAGATTTTACAATCAACCTTCGCCACCCCCTCCATCGGGGAAATATACATACTGAAGAAACCAATCTTCACAATGCAGACTTCAAAAACCATACCACCAACTTGTACTTCCACCACCTTACTAATTTTTCCCACATGATTTGTAACCACCAACACAGTCGATTTCTCACAATCCTTAGAGCATAATGCATTTTCTCCAAGAGATTCAAAAGAACTCCATATCTTAACTAATCTTTTGAAGGTTATGTGATTCCAGCAATGAAGTGGTAAATTTGAAACCTTCAACCAAGTAGCTCTATCCGGTTGGTTTAGAGATTCACACCATAACTCTACCTCAACAAAGATTTCTTTGAGATATGACCAATGTAGATCTTCAAACATCAAGAATAGATCCTCATCCTCAATGGAAATGAGGAATCCCACCATTCTTTGAACTTTAGCACCTCTAAGACCCCAAGTTGATAAATTCTCGTTAATACTTTGTATACTACAAACAGTTGCCTTCTCCCCCACCAAACATCTTCTCATTTTCCATAGAGCCTCCTCTTCCATATGACCTGAAATCCTCTTGTTAGATTTAAACTATTGCATACTGCACTCACCTTCATCATTTTAAAAATAAAAATATAATAATATCATAATTAGAATAGATATGAATATTATCCCAACTAAAATTGATAATATTATCCTAATTAAAAGAGATAATAAAATTATCGTAATTTTAAAAAATAAAACAAAGTTCAAATAACTAAATAAAATTATCCTTATTAAAAACACCCGGATCTAATCCGAAAAGGCGTCGCAAGTTAACTAATATTATAGCCTTCAAAAACAGCTTCAAATTCTTGTCCAAAATAATTAATTCTACCCCTCCTATGCTCGCACCATTCCCACACTCCTAAAAAAATTCAACCTCGAATCTAAAATTTTAAAAGGTGAATGATCCAAAATATCAATCGAAAAGAAATTCTTGTCATAGGCGGACTAATTCAGTTGAGTATTTCGTAATGGATAAAAAAATACTTGTAAAAATAAGACAATGTAAAAATAAGACAATATCACTAGAAAAATCTAAGTTATCATTAGCCAATGAATCTCTTATTTTCTTTTTGTATTGTCTTTTTCTTTTAAATATATCTGGACTTTTACCTCACATGTTTTTTGTTCTCATCAGAGTTGAGCCATTAATATATCTTTTTTCTCTATTGACCTCCTTCTCTCAGTCTTTTTCAATTGAGGTAACTCAATTATCATATTCTCTTGAAAATATATTCTGAATATCATCAAAGTACATTTTTATGGAGAAAGTGTTTCAGAGTCCACTACAAGATTTAGTAAACAACTTTATTGACTTACAAGTTCTTTGGCATCTGGTTGTTCATTATCAGATTCATCTGGAGCAAGATATTCACTAAGGGTCATTTATTTCTTGCTTGCCTTAAATACCTCGAAATTATTCTATAGTTGATCAAAAAAGCTAAATTCTTAGTAGCCGTGAAAATAACTATCCATGTTTTTGAAAGATTAGAAGGAAAATTGAAATGAAAAAATGAAGTAGAAGAAGATAAAATAACAATGAAGTAAATATGATATGACAACACCCTCTTCTAAAATCCCGTCTTAGACAAAAGTGCATATGAAATTAGTAATGCCTAACCCTCTAAGGATCATATTCTTAGCAACCTAGACGACGGAGAAGAACGTCAAATACTCGTTGTTGCAC